>BQNB010129297.1:0-19139 GCA_026074375.1 Tanacetum coccineum
AAAGGATATTTTGGGGTTTAAAACCTATAAAGATTACAAAGACGATTGGATCTACGAATGGAACGAAGATATACCATGGGTTGATGAGAAACCATGGACTAACGCTAGAGTTTGGACTGAACCGAAACTAATCAAACATACTTACAAGCCTTTCAACTATAAAACTGAGTTTCCGGAATGGGCAACCAATAGTTGGATATAGGATGGATACTGTAATGGAGGTAATTTGCCCGATGCTTACCATATTGGAAATTCGCTCCATTACCAAGACCTTGAATGGTACGAGGCTCTAGAAGATAGCGAACTAAACGATGAAGCTTTAAGGAACAAAGCTATTATGGAGGGCTTGATCAGTGATGATGAATCGGACAATGATTGTTGAAAAAGATGGAAGAGCCATGAGATTTACTACCACAATTATGATGAAAGGGAATATGAAAACAAAACTCATGAAGAAGGACATGAGATATGTAATATCAAAACTTGCGAGGTTCCAGTTTGGCAAATAAAAAGATACAAGATGATCAAATATTCGTTCAAAGATGAAGAAGAATATGTTGTTGTAAAAGAAGATGAATACAACGATCTTATTATCACAAGTGAAGAGGCGTGCTGTAGAATCTTTCAATCTTAGAGGTCAGTAACTGAAAGCAAACGTATGAAAATTTACCCTTTTAATTATTTACGGAGTCACTTTTGTAAGGTCATACTATTTTTAGTGTTTAACGCTTATTTTTCTAGGAACCCTAGTTATACGAACGCACCTTCGACCTATGATCCTAGTAAACAGTCTTAACGATTAACGATATGCTCAAAGGTCATTAAAACAATGTTAATAACCATTAATAAACATAACTTATTCACTTTAATGAACTTAGGTCACTTCATTCCTTATAACTTGCAAATTTTCCCGGTAAGCCCGATATTGCGTAAATGTTTACGTTTTTGCACTTACGCTTCTTATAACAGACTTAAAACACTTCAAGACCACCTAAGTATATAAATTTACTATTAATATACCCTATATTATAAATTTTATACATTTTACATTTACACTTACACATTTTACACTTAATTATACCTTTTTTTTACACAAAACCTTACGTATTAACATACAAAATTATACAAATTATTATCTAACATATACATACAAAATATAAATCAATAAATTCATTTTCCTCCCTATTTTTGAGACCCCCAAACCGTCCATAGCACCTCTGCTTTAGCCAATCACATCATTTTCTTTAACACATTTACTAAACCTATCTTTTCCTTAAACATGCCTACACATTTCCCACTTTCATTATTTCACTTCACACACATTCTCTCTCACTTATTTCTCTCTCTAGATCTGATTTTCCTCCTCCCCTCTTGAGAAAATCTGGCCATCACAAAACCACCATCAACCACCACTTAAAAATCTTGTTTAACACAAAGATCAACTCTAAAAATGGCTTGTTTAATCATCCCTAACAAGTTTTTGGTTCGTTTTTCACTCAAAGCACCATCTTAGAAAGTTAAATCATCTCATCCTCATCTTCATATTATCATTCACTTGGTGTTCTCATAGGTAAGAGGAGAGTATAAGACGGCTTATGCCTATCTTGTACCCGAAAAGTGTTATTTATGGCTTAAAACACATGTTTGTTCATCTTCATTTGTTCTAATCCACAAGATAATAAATTTACTGATTATATAGTGTTATGTCACTCTTTAAATAATGTTAATATGCTTATAAAAGTTGTATAAGTGGTTTGATGATTCGAATGATGAAACTAGTGATCATATGGGGCGTAAAATCATGATTTTAACCTAAATCTAGAGTTGATTTGTACATGCAATGAGTCAATGTTTTTCCAAAGAGGCTGCTGATTTTTCTTGATAAATAAGAATTATAAATGCATTTGAAATAGATTCAAGATTCATTTTGGTCGTTTTAAAGGTTTTAGATAAAAATAAATGAATGAAAGTCTTTTTTTTAAAGTTATGGCACATCTTGTGTGTTTTGTGTAAAAGAGCCCTTTTGATAAGACCTGTATAATATGATTGTGGGAGTTGGTTGGGTTGTTTTTGCATAATGGGTTAGTGGTTTGACTTGTTTAGTCAAAAGGAAATTTCAATCAGCCCTCTAATTTATTTATGTGTCATATTGATTGGGGTGTAAGTTGATGATAAGAACGTGTTTTGACATGGTTCAAGATTCCAAAATCATGTGCTTTGAGTCTAGTTTCCAGAAATTTAATCTTGGTAAAAATATGATGTGGTTTGGTTAGTGAAAGTTACAAAATGGTAAAAGGTGTCAAATCTGCCTGAAAATCTCTTTTTTAACCCTTGTACTAAAATGACTATAAATCATAAACCACAATGAATATATCATTGAAACTGACATGGAAGACACTTGTAAGGGTTATTTAGAGTCCCCTATTGTCCTAACTTATATAACCATGATTTAGACCCTCTGATCATTAAGATACTTTTATATATCTAGATTTTAGCCATTTTTGGAGTCAGGTATATATGGTCGGTATAAGTCCTCAATAAAATTTATGAAAAATCATGGACATGCCAAAAACATGTAATTTTAACCTTGAGTAGTAGCTTGATCAGAAACTTTAGTTAACTTGGTCAAATAAATACTTAAAGTGTCGGGAAATTTGGGACAAATTAGTAGAAATTATGCTTTCCGATACAAGTGTCCTTGGAAACAAATATGAACTCAAGACTTAAAAAATGAACCTTAATATTGTCCGATCATATCGTATAGGATCTAATTAGGTATATTTACTTGCCTTAGGTTGCGAGTAGAAGGTTGCGTATTCGTTTGGGTTACCTGCTTAGTTTGGTTTACCGAGAAGTCCTATTATCATTCTAACTTCTATGGTGACTTTCTCACATTCCTCTTTTTTACATGTTTTGAAATGTTTTAGGGTGGAAAGAATGATGTGTCATTTGTTATGCTCTTACTTTTAAATAATTAATCTTTTGAGCATATTTAAATTTGAACTTGTTTTAAACGTATGAAACTTGATTTGAACTTGTTGAACTTTGGAAACGTGTTGAACTTTGAACTTTAATCTTAATATGTATGTTGTTTGATGCTTGGAACCCACCACTACTTTTAACTTATTTCCCCCTCAATGGGATTGAGACGTTAGTACTTATGGATATCGCTATTAGTAATGGATAGCGCTATAGAGATTAGCCCCCTTCTCACTCCCCCGTATAAGGGTTGCATAGTATTCATTCTAAGTGTTTGTGCCACGACTATACAACGAAAACTGGATTGGATGTTTGGAAACGGTTAAGCTGAATACTTTTAAGTAAGTGCCTCGCATGTACACAAAAGCATACATACATGTTTATAATTTTGTACTATGTTACTTTGGATGTTTAAGTAGTGCCTCGCATGAACACTATAATATACATATACATTGATTTGTGTTACATTACCTTGGGTAACGAGAACTGTTTTGAAAACTTGATTCGTTTTGGACTCTCGACTGTTTGGAAACTGATATCAGTTTGGACAACTGTTTTTGATAACTTGCCATTGAGTCGACAAACTATTGTCGGACATCTACTCTTTTATAAACTATATTTTATGTACATAATCCTGAGAGCTCACCAACTATTTTGATAGTTGACCGTTTTTATCCTGCTCTTCAGGTGACATTAGTAAAGTGGAAACTTAGTGCATTGCAACTGGACATGTTCAAGATGTCTACTTTCTTTCAAGTTATTGTCATTTGTACTTTTTAAACTTGTACTTAGAAATGTTGTAATTCGGATAATTTTCTTTTATCTTAATTCATGTATGGTGTTTTATCTATCATCTTGTGTGATGTTTAGTAATATGTTACACCTCGCAGTTCCGCCTTGGTAGGGTGTGACAGATTGGTAATCAGAGCCTAAGGTTATAAAAAACTCTGGTTTTTCCAAAATTAAATCCGAACTATAACCAAAATGATTTTCTTTTCTAAAAACACCAAACATGAAACGAGTCGACCAGTCTGAGTGGTTGCATCATTAGACCTCAATTAGACATAACCTGATCAACTATGTCTAATTTAGGAAGTATCATGCAACACTGGGTATAGTAATTATTTTAAACAAGTTTAAAAACCAACTTTCCACTTTAGTCACTGAAAAGCATACTAGGGATTATGTGCATCATACATAATTTACTTTTAGATGTCTACTATTTGATTTTAGTACATCATGCTTATTTTGATTGATCCATTTATGTTCCGAGTTTGCTTTCACATCGGTTACTGTCATTATAGTGTCACACTGTCCCTAAGCACCTTGTTATTAAGGACACCGTTTAAGGCACAATATGTCCCATAGATCGTCTTCGCGTGCTAATGATTCCGCGAGTGAGTCGCGACGTACACTTAACTACTTTTCGTAAACTTACCTTGCATAACACCTTGAGGAGGACTCATCGATAGATTTCGAGTCAGAGCCCGAGGCGAGCAACAGGTGAACTACGTATGCACAACATGTAGAGACGTTTGTTCTTTCACTATTAGAGCTATGTCGACCTATATTTTGGTCACGTCTTCGTTTTATTTCGTCATGCTATTAAGCCAACTGTTTTGGCTTCTAATGTAAGCATTCTTTGCTTGTTTGCAAACACCGTGTTCAGTGATTCAAGATTTTGTTTCTAAGCGATCCTAAAGTTGAGTTAATTTTTCAAAAACATTGGGCCTTTTACCAACTTCTACCTTGATTTCATGACAGTTCTTGTTTGATGAGTTGTGAAATTATGCTTTAAGTTGCTACATGGCTTAAGACCTTTGAAGAATTCACTCGAGGATGGGTGAGGCTTAGATGTTTGGATGTGGATACTCAAACGACGTGGATGTAACGCAACTATAAAGAGACTAGGTCTGAATGCAGAAATGCGCTATGTTTTGTCCTTACCCTAACGTGCGTATTGCAAACGACTATTTCTCATCCACTATATGGGCTGACATCGTTTCTGTGGTGGAAACTTGTTACTTAGACGCTTTGTTCTTGAAGATGTTTGATGGGATGGATTACGTCATTAGTTGCCCTATGAGCAACTCGCCTATGAGTGTTATCACTCTAGTCGTTTGGTTATATGACCATCGTATGAAAGACCCCTTTAGAGATAAAAGGATTGATACGAGAACGAGCACCTTATATTTGATATTGGTTAATTGTGTAACCATGATAACAATTTTCGTCCTGGCATTTGTGTTTCGGAGATGGTACTTATTTGGACGAGTTGAAGTCCTTTGGTAACAAAGCATGTATAAGTGAGATACTTTTTGAACACTTCTTTTTAAAACGTAACGCACTAGCATTTTTCGAGGTTACATCGTTTTAGCGTCAAAACTTATGTATTATAAGGTACATGTAAACATCAAATTTTGTTGAATATATTTATTCAACCCGCATTCGGAAAAATGTTTTTATTATTAAAAAAATAAATTCTTTTGTATCGGTATCATCGTGTTCGGTTACTTTGACTTCAAATTTTTGGAAAATTTTATTATGACTTCAAATTCTAAAAATCCTTATTATGACTTAAAAAAATAAATAAATAATAAATAAATAAAATTTCTTTATTATGCGTTACTTGAAATATATTTTTTTAGTCAAAACCTTTTTATCACGATTTATGTTGAAAACCCAACTTTGTTGGAGGTTACTACGAAATACAAAATTTTGAAGACGTATCTTTTTGGATAACAATTATTATGGGAGAATTGAAACCACATATGTGAGAACATTCATCTCTTTTCTCTATATAAACTTTCGTCGCATCTTTGTTTGAATGAATGTTATTTCGTTACATTTAAAGCTGCATCATATATATGTACGCTACTCGAATTATCTTTGGTCAAAGTAAATACTACAAATAACTGTGGTGGACAAAATTTGTTTAAAAACGCATACCTACCGATAAGAAACACGCGCAACTCAGGAAACGAATCATGGAAACCAATCAAGTAGCATCCGTAACAAGTGAACCTAGAGCAGAATACGAGCTTTGATCACTAGAAATTATTGAGTCGTGATAGAGGATTTCACTTATGTAGAATTTTAGTTACAAGAGGAATATAATCTACTAAAATGATAATGACCCTAAGTTGAAGCAAGAGAGATAATGACAAACTAAGTAGGCAACACACAAGGTTGCAGTTACAAGACATTCAAGTCTTGTGAGCGAAGGAATTGCTTTAGAATTAGAAAGGAGAATTGGTCTATTTCTATCATAGTTAGAGAAATATAGAGTCTGAGCTCTACATTAGTAAGATTGTCCCTCATAAAGCCAAGTCGAATTAGCGAGACTTGTGTGCTGCAGAATTCGCCCTTAACTTGGTGAACAACACTAGTTATAAGACAAAGGTCTAGCAATTGCTATAAAGCCTACCGCAACCTTGGGAAGACCTAAAGAAGTTGTTGATGGAAGAATACTGTCCGGGTAATGCAATCAAGAAATTAAAGGAAGAGTTCTGGAATCATGTTATGATTGGAGCTGATGTTGACAAGTACACAGCCTGATTCCATGAGTTTGCTAGACCAGTACCGCGCATGGTCACTCCAGAAAGCAAGCGTATTAATAGCTACGTTTGGGGTCTAGCTTCTGCAATTAGGGGAAACAATGGAAACCAAGCCGTGGTAGAACTTTTTCCATTGCTACTAATGAAGCCCAACAAGATCTGAACGTCGTAACGAGTACTTTTTCTTTCATCGATCATATTCTACTATAATATTCGATTTTCTGGATTTGCCTATTTTAGTTTATTTCTCACCGACTTCTTTCCGCTTGATTAACTCAGAAACCTAGTTGTCGTGAAACCTCGGTTATGGATCCTAATAGCTATTGCCTTAAAGCATTGTAAACCAATATGATGTTCAAAGGTAGTTTAGACTTTGAACTAGAATGTCATACATTTTATCATACGATTTTAATTCACTTTTGGCATTGGTATTATGGTTGTTGGGGTGGGGGGGGTAGGCTGAGGAGGGTCATACTGATCGTACAGGCATGATGGAAGTCAAAGAGCTTAAGAGCTAGATAGATTTGCTTTAAGGAAATGTACGCAAATACCTTATCTAACAAAAGAGATATATCGATTGAAATTCATGTAGAAGCAATCCGAATGAAAACTAAGAAGTAGTTGAATGACTGTGAAAGCCAAGTGAGCGGATACTCGGATGACATCGCCTATGTATACGTAACTTCCCTCAGGCGTGTTTCTGATAAAAAAAAAAAATTTATCGAGTTTACACCTATCTTCGTGAAGTAGAGTTTTTGGCATTGATCTATTCGCTGGAGCTTATTGCCTGTTCGTCAAATCACCTTATCATATTGCACCTAAGAACTGCAAGAACTGAGTCCTACTCAACTTAAATAGCACCAAGAAAAAAGGTTTCATATGACCTAGCTCTTCACGCTTGCGGAGCCCCCATCCATGTTTGATAAGAAGAATGAGGGTTCATCTCTGTATGGACTATCAATAGCATGAACAAGCTACCTATCAAAACCGCTACGCGCCTCTTCATAGGATCGATGACCTTGTTTTGATCAAACAGCAATGGTCACGTATTATTTTCAAAAATAGACCTTTTCGATCTGGTTATCATCAGACTGAGAGTAATATCTGAAGAAGATATTCTAATCCTAAAACTGCATTCGCTATGAACGTACGGGCATTTCGAGTTTCACATAGAGCATTCCTTTCGTTTGACTAACACTCGCTGTTGTTATCATGGACGCTTTTGAACCACATATATAAAAGCCGTATCTTGACAATGTTTGCCATGTCTTTATAGAACGAAACATAATATATTGCGAAGTCAAAGGAAGAGGCATAAGATCACCTGAAGTTTAATGGAAGAGCTTGAAAAAGGAAAATTTGTTTGGAAAATTCTCGAAATGTGAATTTTGGCTATGAGAGGTTCATTTTCTTGGACATGTAGTGAACAGTAAAGGTATTCCTGTGAATCCCAGCAAAAAATAAAGCAGTAAAGAGCTAGAAGCCCTCGAAGACCCCAACAGATATCTGTTCATTTCTAGGACTGATAGGATATTATAGGCAATTTATCACAAACTTCTCAAAAATTACAACACCTCTCACCCTGTTGACTTAGAAAGATAAGAAGTTTAAGTGGGTGATGAACAAGAACATGCTTTTTAGACACTAAAAGACATGTTGTGTGATGCCCTGATTTTCGCGCTTTCCGAAGGACTATATGATTTTGTAGTATATTGTGACACATCAAACTAAGGTTTTGGTTGTTTGTATATGTAGAGAAACAAAGTGATCGCATACGCATCTAGACAACTTAAAATGCATGAAAAGAATTACACCACTCATTATTTAAAGTTAGGCGAAGTAGTATTTACCCTCTAAATCTAGAGAAACTAGTTGTACGGAACAAAGAGTGTTATCTATACTGATCATAAGAGCCTCCAGCACATCTTTGATCAGAAAGAGTTAAATATGCGTCAGAGATAATGGATATAACTTTTTACCAATTATGACTACGAGATTTGCTACCATCCAGGAAAAGCAAACGTAGTAGCTGATGCATTAATCATAAAGGAATGAATGAAACCGAGACAAGATCGAGCTATGAGCATGACAATTCACTCTAGCATTAAGGCTAGGATACTAGAAGCTCAGAGCGAAGCTTCCAAAGGCGTCAACACTCCAGCAGAAATGTTGAAAGGATTGGACAAACAGTTTGAGAGAAAAGAAAATGGCGGATTATATCTTGCTGAACGAATTTGGGTGCAAGTTTATGGCAATTTGAGAACTTTGATAATGAATGAAGCCCATGCTACAAGGTATTTCATACATCCTGGAGCAGACAAGATGTACTATGATCTACGAGGCTAATATTAGTGGTCCAAAATGAAGAAGGATATTTCTATGTACGTTAGTACAAGGTTTGACTTGCTCTAAAGTCAAACAAGTCAAAGTAGAACATTAGAAACCCTCAGGATTGGTTTAACGGCTAGAGACTCCTAAAAGGAAATGGGAGAAGATCACTATAGACTTCGTAACCTAATTACCAAGACCTAGTAGCAGACATGACGCGATTTGGGTCATTGTCGATCGACTAACCAAATCTGCGCATTCCTTAGCTAACCGTGAAGACTACAAAATGGAAATATTTGCAAGGTTGTACATCAACAAGATCGTGGAAAGGTATAGTGTGCCTATGTTAATCATATCTGATCGTGACAGTAAGTTTCACATCATGATTTTGGCAATCGCTACATAAACCATTAGGGACGCCACTGGATATGAGTACCGCTTACCATCCACAGACCGATGGTCAGAGTGAGCATACCATGAAAACATTGGAGGATATGCATAGGACATATGCAATTGACTTTGGAGGAAACTGGGATACTCATCTACCCTTAGTCAAATTTTCATATAACAACAGTTACCACTCAAGCGTGAAGTGTGCCTCATTTGAAGCATTGTATAAGAGGAAATGTCGAACACCTATAGCTTAGGTAGAGGTAGGAGAAAGCAAGCTAATTGGACCGAAAATTATCCAGGAGACCACCAACAAGATTGTTTAAATCAAGGAAAGATTGAAGACTGTACGAGATCGCCAGAAGAGCTATGCCGATAATCGATGAAAGCCGTTAGAGTTCAGTGTCGGTGACAAAGTTCTACTCAAAGTGTCGCCTTGGAAAGGCGTGGTACATTTCGGTAAGAGAAGCAAGCTTTCACCAAGTTATGTAGGACCGTTCGAGGTTGTCGAGTGAGTGGGTCCTGTTACTTATCGATCGCGTCTGCCGCAAGATCTTGTCTGCATTCATGACACATTCCATGTGGCAAACCTGAAGAAATGCCTAGCTGATGTAAACTTGTACGTACCTCTAGAAGAAATCAAGATCGACGACAAACTACGATTTGTGGAAGAACCTATTAGAATTATGGACCATGAGGTCAAGAAGCTTAAACGAAGTTAGATTCCCATTGTAAAAGTTTGTTGGAATTCCTGACGAAGACCAGAATTTACTTGGGAACAAGAAGACGAGATGAAGCGCAAATATCCGCAACTGTTCGCGAGCGCGACGGGTTAGGACGAGCAACTGAAATTTTTGGACAAAATTCCATTTAACGGGGGAAAACTATAGCATCCGTCAATCTTAGAGGTCAGTAACCGAAAGGAAACATATGAAAATTTACCCTTTTAATTATTTACGGAGTCACTTTTGTGAGGTCAAACTATTTTTAGTGTTTAACGCTTATTTTCCTAGGAACCCTAGTTATACGAACGCACCTTTGACCTATGATTCTAGTTAACGGTCTTAACGATTAACGATATGCTCAAAGATCATTAAAACAATGTTAATAACCACTAATAAACATAACTTATTCACTTTAATGAACTTAGGTCACTTCATTCATTATAACTTGCAAAATTTCCCAGTAAGCCCGATATTGCGTAAATGTTTATGTTTTTGCACTTACGCTTCTTATAACAGACTTAAAACACTTCAAGACTACCTAAGTATATAAATTTACTATTAATATACCTCATATTATACACTTTATACATTTTACATTTACACTTACACATTTTACACTTAACTATACCTTTTTTACACAAAACCTTACATATTAACATACAAAATTATACAAATTATTATCTAACATATACATACAAAATATAAATCAATAAATTCATTTTCCTCCCCCTTTTTGAGACCCCCAAACCGTCCATAGTACCTCTCCTTTCGCCAATCACATCATTTTCTTCTTTAACACATTTACTAAACCCATCTTTTCCTTAAGCATGCCTACACATTTCCCACTTTCATTATTTCACTTCACACACATTCTCTCTCACTTATTTCTCTCTTTAGATATGATTTTCCTCCTCCCCTATTGAGTAAATTTGGCCACCACAAGACCACCATCAACCACCGCTTAAAAATCTTGTTTAACACAAAGATCTACTTTAAAAATGGCTTGTTTAATCATTCCTAACAAGTTTTTGGTTTGTTTTTCACTCAAAGCACCATCTTGGAAAGTTAAATCATCTCAGCCTCATCTTCATATTGTCATTCACTTGGTGTTCTCATAGATAAGAGGAGAGTACAAGACGGCTTGTGCCTATCTTGTACCTGAAAAGTGCCATTTATGGCTTAAAACACATGTTTGTTCATCTTCATTTGTTCTAATCCGCAAGATAATAAATCTGCTAATAATCTTGTGTTATGTCACTCTTTAAATAATGGTAATATGCTTATAAAAGTTGTATAAGTGGTTTGATGATTCGAATGATAAAACTAGTGATGATATGGGCGTAAAATCTTGATTTTAACCTTAATCGGGAGTTGATTTGTACATGCAATGAGTCAATGTTTTTCCAAAGAGACTATTGATTTTTCTTGATAAATAAGAATTATAAATGCATTTTAAATATATTTAAGTTCATTTTGGTCATTTTAAAGGTTTTGGATAAAAATAAATGAATGAAAGTCTTGATTTTCAAAAGTTATGGCACATCTTGTGTGTTTTGTGTAAAAGAGCCCTTTTGATCCATGAACCCACTGAGATTTTTGGATTAAAATGATGTTAGGACCTACATAATATGATTGTGGGAGTTTTTTGGTTCGTTTTTGCATGATGGGTTAGTGATTTGACTTGTTTAGTCAAAAAGAAATTTCAATCAGCCCTCTAATTTATTTATGTGTCATATTGATTGGGGTGTAAGTTGATGATAAAAACTTGTTTTGACATGTTTCAAGATTCTAAAATCATGTGCTTTGAGTCTAGTTTCCAGAAATATAAGCTTGGTAAAAATATAAGGTGGTTTGGTTAGTGAAAGTTGCAAAATGGTAAAAGGTGTCAAATCTGCCCGAAAATCTCTTTTTCAACCCTTGTACTAAAATGATCATAAATCATAAACCACGATAAATATATCATTGAAACTGATATGGGAGACACTTGTAAGGGTTATTTAGAGTCTCCTATTGTCCTCACTGATATAACCTTGATTTAGACCCTCTGATCATTAAGATACTTTTATATGTCTAGATTTTAGCCTTTTTTGGAGTCAGGTATATATGGTCGGGTATAAGTTCTCAATAAAATTTATTAAAATTTATGGACATACCTAAAACATGAAATTTTAACCTTGAGTAGTAGCTTGATCAGAAACTTTGGTTAACTTGGTCAAATAAATACTTAAAGTGTCAAGAAATTTGGGACAAATTAGTAGAAATTGTGCTTTCCGATACAAGTGTCCTTGGAAACAAATGTGAACTCAAGACTTAAAAACTAAACCTTAATATTGTCTGAGCATATAATATAGGATCTAACTAGGTATATTTACTTGCCTTATGTTGCGAGTAGAAGGTTGCGTATTCGTTTGGGTTTCTTGCTTAGTGTGGTTTGCCGAGAAGTCCTATTATCATTCTAACTTCTATGGTGAGTTTCTCACATTCCCCTTTTTTATATGTTTTGAAATGTTTTAGAGTGGAGAGAATGATGTGTCATTTGTTATGCTTTTACTTTTAAATAATTGATCTTTTGAGCATATTTGAACTTGAACTTGTTTTAAACGTATGGAACTTGATTTGAACTTGTTGAACTTTGGAAACTTGTTGAACTTTGACCTTTGATCTTAATATGTATGTTGTTTGATGCTTGGAATCCTCCACTACCTCAAAGGTATTGAGACGTTAGTACTTATGGATAGCACTATTAGGAAATTAGCCCCTCCCTACTTCCCGCACAAGGGTGCATAGTACTAAGTGTTTGTGCCACACTATACAACTAGAACTTGATTGGATGTTTGGAACTGTTTGGCTGAATACGTTTAAGTAGTGCCTCGTATGAACATTATAGTATACATATACATTGAATTGTGTTATGTTACCTTTGGTAACGGGAACTGTTTTGAAAACTTGATTCGTTTTGGACTCGCGACTTGTTTAGAAACTGATATCGGTTTGGATAATTGTTTTTGATAACTTGCCATTGAGTTGGAATATTATTATCGGACATCTACTCTTTTATAAACTATATTTTGTATACATAATCCTGAGAGCTCACCAACTATTTCGATAGTTGACCGTTTTTATCATGCTTTTCAGATGACATTCATAAAGTAGAAATTTAGGGCATTGCAACTAGACATGTTCAAGATGTCTACTTTCTTTCATGTTATTGTCATTTGTACTTTTTAAACTTGTACTTGGAAATGTTGTAATTCAGATAATTTTCTTTTATCTGAATTCATGTATGGTGTTTTATCTATCATCTTGTGTGATGTTTATTAATATGTTACACCTCACAGTTCCGCCTTGGTGGGGTGTGACACGTGCCGAGCTTACCAGGAAATCTTTTGGATGATGGACGATGGGTGGATGGTTACGCGCACCGAGTGAGAAGCTGAAGAAAAGTCTAACTTAAAGACTTCGCTGTAAACAAAAGTGCTTCCCAGGAGACAACCCAGAATGTTATTAAATTTAATCGAGTCTGTCTTCCCAGACATCAATACGGCGTATCCGCTCCATACCATATGACGCATTGATTGTCTGGATGTTATTAGTCTTTACTTTTTATGCACTTTAAAAACATTATTGTTATTTCTAGTAATACGGCATATTCATGCACATGATACGACGTATTCACCAAAACTGACCCGTATTTAGTTTTTTTAGTTTAGTTTAAATTAACCATATGTACCAAGATAGGAATACACGTTTTTTTTCTATATTTTATACAGGACCTCGTGAAAGAATCTTGAAACTTCAAGGCGGCTGTTCAACATAATCTTACTAATAAACTCAACATGAAGAATCTACCGAGCAAATATCATGGGAGTTTCTCATTCTAATTCTTTTTAATTCCCGTATTTAATGTTTTATCTATACAATGAGGACATTGTATAATTTAAGTAGGGGTTGGAATTAGAATGTTTACTTGTCTAAATTTTCACACTAAAATGCTTAAATTATGCTCAAATTTAAAAAAAATTCAAGCATACTTTTGTGAAATTACTTGATACATAACCCGTATACAATAACCCTTGTTTGATATTGTAAGGATTTAACCTTATCTGTTTCCAAATGTTTACCTAAATTTCACAAAATATGAGTGTGCCGGTGATGTTTGGTAGACTTTAGAATTTGGCTTGGTATATCTATTCGAGACCGCAGTGATAAGTACTATGGATTTAGATGGAGTAACTTGTTTAAATTGGTAAATTTTAGGATTAGACCAAAATCGCCGTTACTTGTTGCTTATTAACTAACTACACCGGTTAGTTAACCCCCGTATAAACCCTTTGTTTACTCTTATTTTAAGAGTAAGATACCCCTAGAACAACCCGTAGAGCCAATCCTTTAGGAACTACACCAATTATTTGTTTCGTTACACCTTTACACCTTAACCTACCCTGTTAGATTAAGTTTATTTTACAGTTGCTAGTTGCTTAAGGTGTAAAGTTTGTATTTCCTGAGTCTTGTGTATATTTTGGTACGGTTGGAAGAAATTTGCACATTGAAAATGGGAATGTATATTATAGTAAAAACTCATGTATTTTTACCACAATCGCAATTAATGGTACGTCCGAAGAATTATGGAAGGAATTATCCGGAATTATTATGATCATGAGGATGGTGAAACTACACCGAGTTTCGTAGTATAGTATTATCAAAAAAAAATTGAAAAAATTAGAAAAATCACAACAAAAAAGAGAAGGAAAGTTTGAAGATAATCATTTCGCAACTACCGAAGGAATTACACGAAGGATCGATTATTCGTTGATACAAATCGATGATGTATAGGATTGTATAAAGTGGAAGATATCACCACTTACCTTGTAAAGTATGTAAAGTATGGGATGATTGGAAAGTTGAACGTTACGGGAACGCCAAATTAGGTTGTTGTTTTTTATCTATGATCAAGATGTTGTAAATAGTTGTATCTTTATCATGGCAAACGGTAGGGAAAAAAGTGTCTAGCAACTTGTATTTTAGAGTTAATCTATTTGTTTCGTAACTTTTATTTAACAACAATTTAATTCAATTTCCTTATTATTAACCATGGGTTTTACGCGAATGAGGATGTGATCGAGCGTGCATGTCTATTCTGTCGTTACGGCCATGTATGCATGTCTCAGCTGCCTTGTTGGTTTATTACTATTGGTGAAAGTTAGAAGATCCATACCCTATATTACTATACTATTCCTACTCTTTAGCTTATTCGAGGTAGGAGTGAGTAGTCACATGTGTCTATCCCGTCGTTACGGGTGTGTATATGTGGTCTTTGTCGCCCTCCTGGAATATTGGTATCGATAGAGATTAGTTAGTGTAATCAACCCTAAGCCTTCTCATACAAACCCATATTTACCTTTACAAACTTGTTACTCCTTAGCTTTAGCGGTGGAGATGTGTATCCTTGCCAAGCTTATGATAGAATACTCGTCACGACCGAGTAATTGAGCGAATTAGTTACATGTTACCACATAGATTACTTGAGTGATTTGAGTGTTTTCATCTTGTTATTTCGTGAGGTGTTTGGTTGTGTACTTGTAATAGATCAAATAAATGCTTTAACAGAAAATATCCTTAGGGATACATTTTTTTAGACTTCTAAAGGCTACTTGAGGACAAGTAGGATTCAAGTGGGGGGATATTTGATGACATAAAATAACGTCTATTTTATAGCATCATTTATCCTATGTATTTAACCCATTTTGTATAATTATTGCAAAGAATTGTTACTTAATCGTTTATATACGAGATTTGCAGTAATTATGGAGTACTTGGTGAATATTAGCAAAAGGCGCGCATTTTAGAGCTTAAATGAAGATATTTTGAAGATTACTATTCTGAAGACCAATACGCCGTATCCATCAAGGAAGATATGGCGTATCCGTGCCTGCACTCACCAAAGACCACAAAGGAAAGAAGATCAATACGTCGTATCTAGAAGAAGTCAATACGCCGTATTGAAGATATAATATGTGAATATTCTGGAAGATATCAAACGTGGTCCCTACTCCAAGAAACTCCAATACGCCGTATCCAATCCCTTGGATACGTCGTATCGAACCGACTTCCAGACCCTATAAATACAAAACTCAAAAACGAGTTTTAAGTGTGCTAAATCATATTCTCGATACCTAAACCATAAAAGTCAATTTTTAGAGGAGAAAAAGAGCAGAACAGTTCTTGTAACGCATTCCAATCCATAGAAGACAACATGTAATTTCTTAAACTTTTGTAATCGTTCAGTTTTTGGTATCATTCGTTAACTCGGTTAGTTTACCTTGGCTAAAACAATTACTCTTGTATTAATTATGATGTTTGAAGGCTAATACCTTCGGGTATTAGCCATTATTATGAAGATCTGAATGTTTGGTTTTGTTTATATCTCGATTGCTTAATTTATCGTTGCATGCTTGTTTATGTTTATCAATTTATACTTGTTTACGTGCTTTTGTATGCGACCTATCATTCAACTGGATCTAGTGATACCGACCAAGTAATCTAGATACTGGGATAGCTCTCCATATAGTAGTTTATACATCTAGAATCATAGGATCACAAGTATTGTCCTTCTAAAATCGTGCTAAGGATACGCTTCTGGCTTAACTAGTTAACGGAAATTGTCTTTGGTTTATTGAACATGTTGACTAGTAGGTAAATCTAGATAATTCAACAATTAATGTTCTGATTCCATTGGATAGTTGGACAAGTGGACTACTAGTGTATAAATTGCCATTAAGCAGTAAGTGGGTAAAGTCTCTATGAGCTAGGGTTTAACAAGATCACCATTGCTTTAATCCATAAGATAGATTATAATCAGCAAATAAGGATGCTTTATGTGGATGCTTTAATTGTGACAGAATTAATGTATCTAGGTCTTAGGATGAAGTCCTGCCTAAGTCTAAGAATGATATGCCTCTTCGAGATAAGTAATCATTGCACTAAATAAACAAACCAACTTCTAATCGGATTAATGATGGCTAATACAGTTTTCTATCATAAGGCTCGACCGCTCTTTTATCTTCTGTTAATTTGCTTGCGAGGGTTAAAGTGTCTTGAATTGATTGTAGTCACCAACAAACCCGTGTTAGTCTATCAGGTTGAAACCCCCCTTTTACCTGTTAGAATTAGGATTAGTACTAACATAGGATTAGCATAGGTTTGACTTAGATTAGAATTAACTTAGATCAGATAACCAAAATATAAATAAATTCAGAGATTTAACCTCGCTTCAAGTGTTTGACACCTTACTTACCACGAATCTAGCACCGACCGAGTACACTGCCCGTTAAAGTGTTGTTTTTTGTTAAGTCGGCAAAATATAAATTTAAAACTTAAACTATCATAAATAAACACCATACAACGACACATCAACCCCTACACTTGGGATTTGCTTGTCCTCAAGCAAATGGGCTTTTCTACCTAAACAATAGCAATATTAGGGTCATTTAACCTACTCTTTAAAAGCATTTTACAACACAACCTTCTAGACCTCGTAATTAAAAGAACGGAAAGTATATACTAGCACCTCACATAAGTGTTTGGGATTCTCTCTTTCTCTCGGTTGTATAATAAATTATAACATAATGGGGAAACAAAAAATCAACACTCATTACCTGTCATAGTATATAAATTACAATAGGCTTGGTAAAGGATCAAACCTCCACCGCTAGGCGCAAGTATTATTCATTACTGTCAAAGAGGCCTTTTAAAGGGTTGTGGGGTGTAGGTGTAAGATAACATTAACGGAAACGGAAATGGATGGGATACATTAGGGGAGTGGCTTTTGGGTGAATTTGGAGTGGAAGGGTTAGCTAATTATTTATAAGAATACACGTTGGTTTGGTTGCTAAGCCAAAGACTCGGATAAAATATACAAACTCTACACAACTCTACATCAATCTTTTTCTTTTTTCTTTTCTTGACTCTAATATAAACATAACCAAATGGCAGCCCGTACATTTTTTTCACTCTTTTTCTTATATATATTTTTTTCATACACTTTTGCCCTGCCATTGCTTAAACATATACTACATCATGGGGGTTTATAGATACACCCCTACACTTGAACTTTTACATACTCGATTATTTACAATCTAACTAATGACCCGAATTGAGTTGGATCAAAATAACATGGAGCTTATTGAGCTCTATTGGGGGTAATAAATTACTTCTTCCCCAATTCTTCATAAGATGAATACTACCATGAATCCCAATCGTCCTAAAACATTATTTACAAGGCTTAAGGACTTAGCAACCGTGTACTCAATAATTAACTTGGGTTAAAATGATAATGCACTAAAAGTGAGTACATACAAGGTAGGCTAAGGTGATTTGGGTGTAACAATTGGTTTAAGAGTTAACAATGCTCTTCATTAATAGTCCGACTTAACCAGAAAATTACGAGAACCGTGAAAAAGGATAGGCTCGGAGGGTTGTACTAGGGGTATCCTGCACTTAAAATGAGTGCATGGCAAGGGTGTGGGATAGTTATATAGTCGATGTGACCATAATAACAGTTATAGGTTTAAAAAATGGATTAATCCTAGTGCCTCTTATCTAGCAAATCCTAATACTTACTATGCGGTCTCGGGAGGCATCACAAAAACAAGTTCTAGAATTTAATATACTATCGGTACACTCATATAATTTAATATCGATACCAATGCTCCAGAAAAGGTGACAAAGACCATACACACATATCCGTAACGTCGTAATAGACACATATTGTAACACCCTAAAATCTGGGTCGCAGCGGAATGTTGAATATCCGAGGGCGTTACATTTACGGATCAATAGCACAAGATATGAGAACGACCACTAAACGTGTCATTTGAAAAAGATACATTGGATTAACAAAATACTTGTTTGTTACATAAGCTCATGGCTTCAAATTGTTCAACAATATAAATAAAGATTCTGGTTTATAACAATTGTCCCCAAAATGTAATAAGACCCCAAATCTTAAATGTTGACTCTTCAATTATTGACTTCCAATGTATCACCGCACCCCGTGCCTTATTGACCTGAAAAACACGCTTAAAACGTCAACATAAAGTTGGTGAATTTATAGGTTTATGTAAATCAATTGCAGGACCGCAAGATTTCCAAGTGTATGATT
>BQNB010129298.1:0-19139 GCA_026074375.1 Tanacetum coccineum
AATTAAAACTGATTTCCAAAGAAACACAATCTTGGTTTCGATAGGAAAACATTTTATATATAAAATATGTAATAATAATTAATCTGATTAATAAAAGCGGTTTTTTTATTCTGTTACACATAATCTGTTTTAAGATTGTAAGGAAACTGCAACACTTTTATTAATAAAATCGAATTATATTACAATAAATTAAATTAACAGAAAATAAAATACAAAAATTTGAATAACAGACAGAATGGGGTAGAAGCAGAAGAAAGAAACTATGAACGATAATTAAAATAAAGGAGTAAAAGGTCGTGGTACGAGGCTCGTGTTTAACACGATTCCCTTAAAACAAATTCGTCGTCTGTTTCCCAGGGTACAACGTACAAAGCTGTTGTACAGCCGGACCTGACAAACTTGCCTGAAAAATCACGGAAGCAGTCGTACATTTCTGATCGAAAGGATTGCTGGAACTTGGTTTCTACGAAGATGCATATTTAGTTGTGTCTAAAACTAATGAGACTAGGCCTCTATTTATAGTGAAAACGTTGTCTTGTTTTTCAAGATAAATAACTGGCCAACTTAAGCAAATCTTTTATTAACAAAAAAAGATTTGTATATCTTTTAATGACACAAAATATTTTGTACAAACTTATTTGATAAGTTTAAATCTATTCTTAAAATAAATTTCCAGATTTTGTGTTTAACGTGTCCCACTTTAAGACACGACATCTCATTCATATTATCTCCATTTTGGACATAAATATATATAACATATACTATTTTTCCAACAATAACAACCAACGGGTTTCATTGCCTAACGGACCCTTACAAACGGGCTTTGCACTTACTAACCTATCCTCTAATACGAACTAGTTACAAAAATTATATTTTGGAATATAGTACATTAGTAGTTAACCGTTTATCAATATGCATGTTAACTCGTAAATGAGGTTAGGTCGTCTATGCTTTACTTTTTAGTTGAATTATACCCTAAGGTTATGTTCTGTGGGTTTTTTAACCATTTTTTAGGATGATTGAACCGTATGCACCCATAGCTAGAAGAGAAAGTCATTAAGATTTTGTATTATGCGATATGTATCATGCTGCGCCAGTAAACACGTTGATGTTTTAAGGGAGTTAAAGGCGTTTCGTTAAGGGAATTGTCTTTTTTTTTTGAACGGCAACTTTATTAGAACAAAACACTAGCAAGGAGCTAAAGACAACATTACAAAGAAATCAAATAAGGATGTTGCAACCAACTAACCCAACTAAAGTTACTTTTACATCTAGAACGACACCATGTGAAAGAACGCAACACCATGTTAAGGGAATTGTCTTGGTAATGTTTAGGGGGTATTCGGGTGTAGTTGTGAAAAGTGCTCGTCATTTTAGTTTCATGGTTTGGTGGTAGACTGGTAGCTATTTTTATGATGATGTTCGTGTAGCCATAGGAGTTGTTCATTGTTTTAGGCAAGGCTTTCAGGGTCGGGATTTTACTTATGATCGTTTTCATCTTTGCTAAATCGAGAAATTGGATCGGTATTGTAAGGTCTTACTATAATGTTTTTTTTATAATCTTTGTAATTTTATGTAAAAATATAAATTTTTATATCATAAAGACAAAATTATATCAATACTTAATAGAAATATTGTCCTAAATTAAGATTAAGAAATATTTCAGAAGATTAACATGTTATTGATTAAATTATATAAAACATAATCCATAATTTTAGAGTTTTTAGCTTGTAGTTCAAGAAAAATAATATCAAACGGGATTAAATCTTAAGATCTTATGGTTAAGATCAAGAATCTATACTATCTTAAGCTTGCAAAGATCTTATAAAAAATCAAGATCGTTTTGCTTTACAATATTGTAAAATCGTAATATTTAACATCATGATCGAGATGATCATGACAATCATGGTTTTAGTTTCAACGTTATCACTCATGACGGTGTTTCGAATTAGCTTAGTTGTTGTAATAAATGATTTGATGTCGCTCAAAAAGAAATAATTACTAATAAAAAGATCAATAAGGAAAATGATATTTCCTCCTGCTTGATATGCCTACAAATTCTCCTACTCACAAGATCCTGACACGTGTCAGAATCGACGGTTTGGATGCGGAGAGATAATGAGTGAAGAAAAAACATAAAATATTATTGTGTGTATGAGGATTTATAAGAATATATTGTAAGAGGAAATAGCAACACTCGATCAATAAATTAGCATTTTTTTTGAACGGCAATAAATTAGCATATTGATGTGCCATTATCAGTTAACCTTTAAACAAGAGCCATTTGAGTCTAGTTAGGAGTAGAGCCTTCGTGACCTCAAGCCTGAGCTCAAGTCTAGTTTAAAGCTCATAACCTATAAACTGTTGGGATTTTGATATACTGGTAACCAGTTACTACGAGTACGCAATGGATAAATCTAGTTTAATGTATCTAGATTAATATGTAAAAATAACACATTATTTTACTAACAATTGATGTTTTCTTTATCTTTGATCTTGATTCTTAAATGAAACCCTTAGTGATTAAAGTAAATCATCTCTAAAGTTGCATACACTACACGTCACGGAGTGATTAAAGTAAATCTAGTTTAATGTATATGGATTAATATGTAAAAATAACACATTATTTTACCAACCTCGAATCAATTGAATTACTAAGACAATTGATGTTTTCTTTATCTTTGATCTTGATTCTTAAATGAAACCCTTAGTGATTAAAGTAAATCATCTCTAAAGTAAATCATCTGTCACGGATAAACAACTAACGAATCACAATGATTTTAGTTGTTCTTGGAAAACACGATCGAAAACTCTTAAAGGGTTATACCAGCCGATCGTAATACAAGGGAAGGGAATGCATGAAATTTTGTTTTGCATGCCAATTATATAATTGCATGCGCATTGTTTTTTATTAGCATGCATATAGAATCTTTGCATGGACAGGCTTTCATGCGTAGGGTTTTAGTTATGGTTTTTTTTCGTGTGAACGAGCAAGGGATGTGTGTATATCCCTTGAAACTTGTTCTCCGAATTGTAGTTAAAACCCCTGCACAAATTTTGCTAGAAATAACACTTGGATCCTCTTTCTTCTCCCTTATTCGTCTGGGCTCAAACCAAACACCCCACGGGTTTTGATTTTGTACTAACAAGTTCCTCACTTGTTATTTAAGTGTTTATTATAACGTCCAACATTATAATTAACGACCGTTTAAATATTTTGTGACTTAATATAATTAATATACTACTATAAATATATTAATCATAGTAATAAACATTCTCTCGGTGTATACGTTTGTTCCCCCAATAGCCTCACGTACTTCTAGCCTTATAAATACGGATTACGACTTGAGCATTCTCAATAGCTCCCACTTGTGAAATGTCATAATCCAATATCTTATACAAGCAATGATAAGCGTCTAGCAATACACCATTGCTCCCAGAAATACCTGAGTGTAGTTTCATAAAATATCTCAGTTTAAATGGTTTATAATTAGACATCATTTTGTTACAGATACTTGTTAAATTATGGATATAGATCAAAGTCATTCCATAATATTTAACTTATTTTGTTTCTCATTTTCTGAAATTAATCAAGATCATCAAAGGTAATCAAGTATCATCTTGACAAACTTTGGGTATCGCCATACAAATATCTGATTAATTCAACGAGGGACCTATTAGTATCTTTCTCCAAAAAACATGTGGAGGAACAAAACATATTTTGACGGCATGTATCATTCATACGCTTTACAACACTTCTAGAAATAGCCTTTATAACTATCTTATTCAGGATAGCGGTTGACCTGAATTAAGAAATGCCATCCATATATGCAAGACCTACTTTCATCTCAAGTCAGAGGACGTGTAATATAACCTCTTGTGAGATTCAAACAATGATGCCGATCCATAAAGTGAAATCTCGTAGGTCTGGGGTAGTCCAATAATCATCCCTAATGAATAACATATGAGTTTGGCGGGGCAATCCTTCAAAATTCTAATAATATAACAAAACGCTCGCATTTGTCTTAATTTAACAATACTCTCGCATTGTTAATTGACAATGGACAAATTTAGAATGATACAAATCATTCATGGATTAAACATGCAAATATAGAACACAATAGTATATATGAAAACGATCATACCATGTATAACAATTCAGTATATAATACAACTGCTTACAGTTCCATTATCCATATACTAAAATAAAACAGATATGCATAAGAGTACTAGTAAGTTAAAATCTAATGTTTCCAACATAATCAACTCTTTTGCTACAAGAAAGCTAAGTAGTCATCTGAGTAACCTTTGAGAATACTTATTTCAAACTCACAAATTGTGAAGGGTTTGAATAATATGATAAGTGCCGTATTTGTATGTATGCATTGTAGTACAAGAACCATAGTACGAGTATTGCCACGGTACTCTGTATAGGGTGTTTGAATCCATCACAACACCTATATGAGACAGTCATCTCAACAGCTTCTCAAACTGTGTATTCTTATTCTTTAATGTGTATTCCAACAATAATCTCAGTCGAGCATGTCTAGTCAATAGTGTTAGTGCAACATTGACTAAAATCTTCTTTATGTTTTGACGGTGACAAATAAACGTTCGCAACACTTAAAATAACAAACGATAGGCAAAATCCGAAAAACCAAAACTATGCTTCTGGCGCGCTAGTCACGCGTCAGCGCGTGAGGTAGCGTGCTAATGACTGTCCCGTTTTTATGGATTTTGCATTGTCGGCTTTCCTCTTACCCCACACATGTGGAAACTTAAATAAAGGTATGTACATGATATTTGAGCATTTGGGAACACTCCAAATGAGGTTTAGACTTAAAGCAGAGCAAAAACAAATCCTCCTATTTTTCAATAAAATGCCAACTCAATTTTGTTATCAAACGCCTCGGCCGAAACTTCTTTCTAAACCTAGTATGAATATACTCTCAACATACCATCAAACGAAAGTATTCATTTAACCTTAATCTGGATTTACGTTGTTCCTAATCATGTAACAGGTTTTACTTCCTTATTGGTCAAACCAAGTTAAAGGTCACTTTGCGTAAACGCATCCTTTCCCGTTATGGGATATTCTTTACTTGAGATGCAAAGCACTTAGCTTGTTTACATTAAGATGATTAGTGATCAAATCCATTGTTGAAAATCATAGATTAAAGTCTTAATGACTGTTTGAGTTTGTGGTAATTGAAGGTTATTCTTACTTTGATCCTTCTTACTCTTTCTATATAAATATTTTATAAACTCCCACAAGTAAGCCTCATATATCACCCTCACCTCACTTCTCCTTTAAACATTCTTCTAATCATTTGTTAATCCCTTCTATCCAACAAATGATTATTCACACCTTCCACACAATCTAAACATTCCTTTCCTAAACCTTTCCTTAATCACATTTGCTCATCTCTTTTCTTTCTTAATACCAATGTGATTGTCTACCCAATCAATCCTTTAATTATCATTATCTTCTTCACAAACCTTCACAACCGTATACCTTCACCACTTAAACATTCACAAGCTTATCCCTTCACATGATAACTCACATTCTCTTACACAATGTACCTTCCTTGTACTTGTTGTACTTCTTGTCCCCAAACATTCCAACACCCATCACATCTTAACATTCTCTAACACACAATTCTTATTCACTCTTCTTCTTCTTCATCTCTACACTCACACAACTCCCATTTGAATTCAAATTACACAAACACACCCAAAGCTTCTCCCACACTCTTCTCATATACACATATTCATACACTTCTACATTCGAATTCAAATCCTCACACTTACCAAACTTCTTCTACACACTTCTACCCTTCCAACATTTGAATTTTGATTTTTAAATGTCGGGCTCCCTTCTATCACATCCATTACAACTTATATCCAACTCATTCCAACTCACTCTTACCCTTATCCTTAGAATTCAAATTTGAAATTTGAATTCAAATCCAAAGGCTCCTTTCCATAAAATCAATGCCAAGTCATCTCTTTCTCTACATTATCCCACATGTCTATTATTTGAATTTGAAATTCAAATTATCCTTCCAACATCCACACTTCCTCTCTAAGCAAAGGAATATTCTTTTGGCATATTCTTTCTATCCTAACTATGCCAACTCATCCACTTAACCATGGTTAGTTTCTAACTAAGCCATTTACCTTTGAGGAATACCTAAACATACCCTTTGTCTAGTGGTTCTTTTCTATCTCCTTGTAGTTGGATAAACATCTCCAAAACGCTTTTTAATTAATTCAAAAATATTTTTATCAAATGGCTATTTGAGTTGGTTAACCTTGTGTGTAATAATAATGGAAATGTGAAAGCGTAAAGTACAATTGGGGGTTTATCAAGAACGGGTATTTAAAATGCCAAAACCCAAAAACTCGATATAGATTTCTGGTGCGTCAGCCACGCGCTGGTACGTTGGGTTGCGCGCAAGGGGCTGATCAATAGTAACATCATTTTTTTGTTCTTGGCCTATAAATACCCTTCTTACCTCTTCTATTCCTCACCTCTTACCATTCTTTCTTTCTCTCTTTTTCTCTTCTCGTATCCTCTAATTCTAACACCTCATGTGTTCTTGATCTTCTCATCTATCATCTATTGAAGAACACATCTCCGCAAGAGAGACGCACAAGTACCTAATCAACAATTGTGTGTTATTAGTCGAGGGCTCATATCCTTTCTATTAGAATCAAGTCTCTAGGTTAGGTAAGGGCTTCATTCATATTGAACAACTTTTATTCAATTTAGTTGTAAGGAGCCTAGATCATTAGGGATCTAGTTGGGGTTTTCGTAAGCTTCTAAGGTGAAGTTCTTAGTGGTACTAGTTGACCTTAGTGATCCTAGAAGAAAGTTAAATCACGGGTTCTTAAGGACGGATTCCGAGGGCTTAATACCGTAAGGAGTAGCTCTTTTTAGTGAGCGTCGATCTTAGTGCATATCGGTGGAGCGAAGTTGTAATACGGTTTTTAGTTTACCATAAGGATTATACTAGAGTAATAGTATATGTTAGAAATACGAAAAAGTATCGGTCACTACCAATATTTGTTAAGTAGCTCGTAGTATAATATTTGGAACTTAGCTAAGCTAACCGGGTCAACATAAGATACCCCTTATGTTGACCACATGGAAAGGATGGTTGGTTCATTTCATAATACATTCTTCCTTTCTCTCTCTAAGTGTTCCAACCTCCTCTTTCTCTCTCTATATTTCTTTACTTCTTTTCATAGATTGTTGTATGTTTGATATCCTACAGTTTGTATCAGACGCCATGGGGTGATATCGTGAGATTGTGTGCGTTTTTATCTTGTTTTGATCGTGTTTTTGTGGTTTTTAGAGTCGTACGTCTCGCACAAATCAGAACATAGATTTTTGTGTTTAAAATCCTTAAAGTTTATGTTTTAAGCAAGATCTAGACCTTAGATACTTAGTTGTACAATAAAAATCAAGGTAAAATGTCAAAAAGGGTGTTTCTAGGTGATTTTTACGTGTTTTTTTGCGTTTTGTTGAAGCGTACGGAATACCTAAGTTTGAAGGGTGCGATTTATGTAAGGGTGCGATTTATGCAGGATGTGCGATTTATGTAAATGTGCGAAATACGTAAATCATGTGATTTATTACAGGTGTTTGTTTCTTCCGAAATACGTGTTCTTACAAAACAAAACTCTGCTTAATTTTTTCCAAGTGTGCGAAATATGTTGTGCGAAATATGTTTGGGAACATGTGTGCAATTTATGTAGTGTAACAAGTGTGCGAAACATGTTGTGTAATAAACCGTGCAAAATACGTAATTGAACAAAACCAAACTCTGTCCAATTTACCTAAACCGTGCAAAACATTACATTGACTTAAAGTGTGCGAAACATTACATTGTCATAAACCGTGCGAAACATTACATTGACATAAACCGTGCGAAACATAACATTGTCATAATTCGTGCGAAATATTACACTGATCAGAAAAAGATTTTATTTTCTACGGTTTGTCTTACTTTGTAAAATCCCGCGAAATAACTTGGTATTTTCTCGGTTTTAGTTAAGATTTGTAAAATCCCGTGGAAAAACAATCTTAATCACCTTCAACAACAACTCTTTAACATTATCCTCCTTTATCACTGTTCGATCAAGTTCTTATCTCATATAACAATTAGTTGAAGATGACTACCTTAGCTGAATTCATGATAGTTGCCTATGCTGAGAACCGTCCACCTATGCTTGACAAAGCAATGTATAACTCATGGGAAAGTCATATGTTGCTCTACATCAAAGGAAAAAAATGGTAGAATAATGCTTGAATCTATTGAGAATGGACCTCTTGTCTATCCAACTGTTTAAGTAGATGGTCAAATTCGAAAGAAGATATATACTAAACTCACTGAACATGAACAGCTTCAAGATGATTGTGATGTTCAAGCAACAAACATTGTTCTCCAAGGTCTCCCACCTGCTGTGTATGCCCTGGTTAACCATTGTCAATCAGCTAAAGATATATGAGAAAGAGTCAAGTTACTTATGAAAGGCATTGAACTCTCATATCAAGAACGTGAATATAAATTATACAATGAGTTTGATAAGTTACTTCAGTCAAAGGAGAAACACTTCATGAATATTACTTGCGATTTGCTCAACTCATCAATGATATGCACACAATTAGCATGACAATGCAACAAGTTCAGGTGAATACAAAGTTTTTAAACGCTCTTCCAACATAATGGATCAAGTTTGTAACCGATGTCAAGTTAGCCAAGAATATGTATACTACCAACTATGATCAGTTATATGCATATCTTAGTCAACATGAAGGATATGCAAATGAAGTTCGAATGATGCGTGAAAGATATCCAGATCCTCTTGCATTTGTTGCTCACTATCAAACTCAGTAAAATTCAGCTCAGTATCCACAACAGCTATCATCAACTCCTCAAACAAATCATTCTTCTCAACCATACTCAATAACTTATGAAATACCTCATCATCCATAACAATATCAACATGCTTACCAGTCTCAAATCAGTCAACCTGCACCATCAGTTCCTTAAAATGCATATCATTCCCCTCCAATTTCACAACAACCACAACTTGAGTTTCCACAAAATGACTCTAGACTTGTTGTTCCAGTATTTCTTCCAAGAGATGATTTGATTGCTTGTCTCAACAAAGCTATGGCATTTATGTCAACTGTAGTTGGATATCGTTTTCCTTTAACTAACAACCAACTTAGAACATTTTCCAATCCAAGAAATCAAGCTACCATTCAAGATGGCAGAGTTACTGTTCAACAAGTTTAAGGAAGACAGGGTCAGAGCTTTAGTTTAGGAATAATAGGTAATGCTACAACTTCAAGGGGGAAACAATGCAGCTGGTCAAGCAAGGGTTGTTAAGTGTTATAATTGTTAGGGTGAAGGGCATATGGCAAGGCAGTGCACTCAGCCTAAGAGACCAAGGAATGTTGCATGGTTTAAGGAAAAGTTAATGCTGGCTAAAGAATCTTATCAAGTCTTGGATGAGGAGCAGTTGGCATTTATAGCAGATCTCGGTATTACAGATTGTCATAATGTTCAGTCAACAATCATTCATAATGCTGCTTTTCAGACTGATGATTTAGATGCCTATGATTTCGACTGTGATGATATCTCTTCTGCTAAAGTGGTTTTAATGGCTAATCTCTCAAGTTACGGTTCCGACGTTCTCTCTAAGGTACCACAACCTGACACTTATCAAAATGATAATATGCTTAATCAAAGTGTGCAACAGACACCGTATTTTGAACAATCTCTTATTGATTATATTCCAGATAATGAAATAACAAGTGATAGTAATATCATTTCTTATGAATAATATCTACAACAAACGTAAAATGTGATTGTTCAAGATACCAACTCTTCTGCACAACAAGATTCTATGATAATGTCTGTGTTTGAACAGTTATATGAGAAAATGTCTAATCATGTAACTAATTGGGATAAGGTTAATCAAGAAACCAAAACATCTAATGAATCCTTAACCGTTGATATTGAAAGATATAAAGAACATGTCAAAACTTTATAACAAAGATTTAATGTTGATTTGAACAGTCGTGAAAAATTAATTGATTCACAAATGGATGATATGATTCGGAATAGGTGTGCACTTAAGCAAGAAATTGACTCACTTAAACAAACTCTTTCTAATCAAGTCAAGGAAAAGGAATCATTATTGCAAACATTTAATGTTTTTAAAAAGGAATCCAAAGAAAAAGAAAGTAAATACATAAACAAAGAAATTAATTTAGAAAAGAATATAAAAGAACTCGATAATATTGTTTATAAAGTGGGTCAATCTGCGCAAACAGTGCACATGCTAACGAAACCTCAAGTTTTCTATGATGATAATCACAAACAAGCTCTTGGTTATCAAAATCTGTTTTATCTTAAGAAAGCTCAGCGGATTAAGCCAACACTATATGATGGTAGTGTCATTTCTAGAAAACATGATGTGATTTTTGTGGTTGATGAAGAAGAGACTTTAATTTTAGAGGAAGAGAGTCGATAAAAAATGCTTGCAACACAAAGTGATCCGATTATGAAAAAGCAAAAAATTAATACAACTCCAATTGATTATAACAAGTTGAATAAATTGGCTGAAGATTTTGGAAAACGTTTTGTTCCACAAATGCAATTGTCTGCAGAACAAGCTTTCTGGTTACCACTTTCAAACCCTAAGTCTGAACAACTTGACATTATTCAAACACCAGTTAAAATAGAGATTCCTAAAGAACTTCCAAAGATAAGTTTGGTAAAAACAAGTTCATAAAAGCTAAAAAATCACCTTGCCAGTTTTGACAAGGTGGTGAAAGTAAGGACTACACCTGATGCAATTACTGAGGGGTCATGGGGTTTTGAACACACCAAAAAGGTTTTCAAAGAAGAAGTCATTCCATTTATAAATTCTTTACGAGCGTCATTTAAAGATTTAGAAAATGGTCTTCACAATGAACTTAATGAAGTGAAAACAATGTTTAACCAAATGGAAGCTGCTGTTGAACTGTGTTCTGTAGACAAGAAATATTTTGATATTCAAAAGAAAGAAGTTTTTCTTGATAATGATAGACTCTTAGACCATATTATTTGTCAAGATGTGATGAATATTGTGATTGTTAGAAATTAAGAAAAGACTCGGTCACTCATATAATACGTAGCTCGTAGGTCTTAGATAGTTTTTAGAACCTTAAATAGGTAAAAGGGCCAAAGCCCATAGAAAGCCCATCAAGCCTACTATGGAGCCGCGGCTACATGATGTATAAATACCATTTCCATAGCTTGGAGAGGGTGTTGGTTGGTTTCATTTTCACACACACTCTTAATCTAATATTTCTTTCTTTCTCTCTCTAGAGATCTTCCTTCCATCCCTTTCTCTCTCTAGTTCTTTATTGATTGGTTAAGTGTTTAGATAAAACACATATTCTACAATTAGTATCAAGAGCCATGGGGTGATTTTGTAGGCTTTGTGTGCGTTTTTTATTGTGTCATGGTCACTAAACAGGAAACAAAAAGTCTTCATTTTTTGTGTGTTTAAAACCATAAAGTTTACATTTTTAAGCTTCTTCTATCTTGGTATATGCTAGTTGTACAAGAAAAACATTGGAAAACATCAAAACATCTTTTTTGAAGGTTTTTTGTTCAAAAGTTCTTTTGTACTCAAAATCTTGATTTCAAATTTTTTTGTTAAAAACCATAAAGTTTGTGTTTCTAAGGTTCTAATAGGCTTAGGATAGCAAGTTGTACAAGAAAAATAAACAAAAACGTTGAAAAGTGTGTTTTAAGGTGATTTGAAAAAAGTAGGTTTTTAAACTAGGCGATGTATACCTCTGGTATTCTAGGCGATTTATATGTATTAGGCTTTAGGCGGTTTATACGCGTGTTTAGCTTGGGCGATTTATACGGATTAGCTTGGGTGATTTATACGTGTTTGGCTTGGCCGATTTATACGTCAAATTAAGCCTAGGCGATTTATACCTAATACCTTAGGCGATTTATACGTGTTCAAGCTTGGGTGATTTATACGGATTTTTCTTCTAGGCGATTTATACATCTTCCTTGGGTGATTTATACCTCATATATTGGGCGATTTATACATCTCTCTTGGGTGATTTATACGTTTCTTTTGGGTGACTTATACGTATTCTTCAAGCGATTTATACCACTTTCATTGGGAGATTTATACACTTCTCTTGGGTGATTTATACAGTTTCTCTTGGGTGATTTATACACAGCAATTGGGATTTATACATTGTTTTTGCCTAGGCGATTTATACATCTCTTCTAGGTGATTTATACGGTTTTTTCTGTGATTTATAAAATCCCGTGAAATATTCATTTATCTTCTCGGTTTTATCAAGTTGTAAAATCCCGTGTAATTCCATTACTTAATCACTTCAAGAACATCACTTTAACACAAATTCCTCTAATAACTAAACGATCAAAAGTTATATTTTCTCATTTAATCAATCAATTCAAAATGACAACTTTAGCAGAATTCATGATCATTGCCGGTGCGGACAACCATCCTCCCATGTTAGAGAAATCTATGTATGACTCTTGGAAGAGTCGAATGGAACTATACATAGAAAATAGGGAGAATGAGAGAATGATTCTTAACTCGGTTCAAAATGGTTCACTTGTATGGCCTACTATTGTTCAAGAGGATGGCACCACTAGGACAAAGAAATATGAAGAACTTTCAGTTATAGAGAAGCTTCAAGCTGACTGTGATCTTAAAGCTACCAACATTGTTCTTTAGGGTCTTCCACCGGATGTGTATGCCATTGTCAATCATCATAAAGTTGCCAAAGAGATATGGGACAAAGTTAAGCTTCTTATGCAAGGCATGAAATTGTCATTACAAGAAAAGGAATGTAAATTGTATGGTAAGTTTGATAAGTTTTAATTTATGAAGAGTGACATACTATATCAGTACTACTGGAGATTTGCTCAACTAATCAATAACATGAATGTTACCAACATGTCATTGAGACCAGTTCAAGTGAATACAAGGTTTCTGAATAGTCTACCGCCAGAATGGAGCAAATTTGTAACGGATGTGAAGTTGGCTAGAGATTTGCATACTACAAACTATGATCAATTGTATTCATATCTTAAACAACATGAGGCACATGCAAATGAAACTCACTTGATGCGTGAATGATACTGATGAGGTGTCATTTTATGCACTATTTAAGGGTTATTTAACCTTTTAAATCATGCAAATATGCCCAGATTATGTGCTTAATCATTTGTTTTTAGGTTTTTAGCACTTGGATGGCTTTTGAAGGAAATACACGTGACTTGGGCTCATTTGGAGAAGAAATGGACAAGATTAAAGACCTACACCAAATCTCATGAAGATATATGCAAACAGTGGCTGGAGACGGCGTCACAAGCATAAAGCGACATTGTCGTGATCAATCTAGTGACAGCGTCAGGATTATGGCGACGGCGTCAGGACGTGGCCGACTTAAAGAGGATCTAGAATCGTCTACATGGCGACGGCGTCAGAATTACAAAGCGATGCCGTCGCGTCGACATCTCTATAAATATAAATCCATTTTTAAGGTTTTAGTGTGTAACTTTGGGATAACTTTGTATAACCCTAGGGAGACGAACCATAGTCGTTTTAGGAGCTTTATAGGTCGTTTTTAGGGCCTCAAAACCTTATTGTACTACCTTGAATCCATGTTTTAATCAAGTAAGGTTATTTATCTTTAATCATTCAATGTCTATGTGTTGTTTGATTAATTTATCTTCTTGCTTTATTTATAACATGCGAGGCTAAACCCTCCTTTGTATTTATCTATGATTGCATGAAACTTAGGTTGTAGATCCTTTTGATGTTGCTTCTTGTTGAGGTATGTGCGCGTTAGGACTTTAGAAACCAGCTATTTGTCTGGTATCGCTGTTGCAAGTATTAATTATCGTAAACTTGTAATCGTCGTATCTCTTTCGTTATAAATCGGTTTTTCGAGTTTCTTACTTTTTTGGAATCGTCATGAGACGTAATATTTTTATAAAACATAAATTCCATGTTTTGGATTTCGAACCAAAACAGCCCCTTAATAATAATTAGGTATTTATATATATAAACTTGTTTTATATAGTTTTTTAACTTAATAAAATACCACAAGTTTTCCACAACCCTTTTTATCATATGTCATACATATTATTATGTCTATTAGTCATGATAAATTCAACCACATAACACATGAATAAGTGTATAAAATTATAATCACAAGCAAAAATATGTTTTACATGTTTAAAAATATCATGATGGTGATTTTGCCATATAGAACCAATATGCGGAAACCTAAAACACGTAATAGGTTCTTTGATCGTTTAAGCTCAGGTTGTTTAGACCTTTATCTAGGATAATATCAATGTTCATAAGTTATAAAAACAATGCGGAATAAGAACAAAGATATTCAACTAGGTTTTACCAAACATTCCAGCCCCAATATTATTTGATCAAGATAATACGGTTACATCAACAAACTGTAACAGGAATCATAAGATTCTTGAGGCTACACCACTTATGCGAGCATCTACTTCTTGTTGTACAACTACAAAACTAACTCTAAACCCTAGGCACCTTTATTAGGGTTGATGCCTAGACACACACACACCTTTTAGTGTTTACATCTTTCTCTTGTGCACACAATTTTTTAAATGCCTGGACCTCCTTTTATAGCATAAGGGGTCCTAAGCTTACAAGGAAACTAATAATTATAATAATGATAAAATCAATTAGTTATTCAATCATTATCTTTGACCAAATCTTTCAATTCCTATTTTTTTGTAGTATTCTTTGACTACAACTTTAGTCCTTCATGTTTCCATCTTGTTTCATTCGTGTTTTGTCTTATCAACTCAAAATATAATTCCCAACACAATATATGCATATAATAATAAATGTAAAGACATAAAGGGTTTTAGATAACCTTATGGTGATGTATGATGATGAGAGATATGTGCTAAACCCTTGTTTAGACTTTAAACCCAAGCTTGCAAGTTTATAAACCCTAGATTAGTTTGAAAACCTAATCTTTCCTTTTCTTGCTTCAATCCTTTTAAAGGTTTAATCAAACCTTTAAAACACTTGGAGATATCTTAGATATGATGTATGAAGGTGTGTAAATATTGTAGAATAAATTTGTATGGTTTGCTTAGGGTTTTGATAGTGAGCCGTGGGTTTTGTAGCCAAAAGAGAGAAAGAAAAATGTTTTTGTTAAGTGTGTAAGAGTTGTGTTGTTATCACTTTGCATGTAAGTAACATATATATATATATAAAGGTGGTAAGAATACTAGCTAAGTTTGACCAAGAAAATCAAAAAGGGGGAGGGTTTCTTGGCGTTGGAAATTCAAGGGGGCAACAAGAGGGTCTTAAGGAAGACTTGGACTTCCTTAATGGTACTTGCCCCTTTGTCCCTTCAAATGGGAATCATCCCATGGAAAAGAGGATGGTGTTTCCTAGTTACTTTCTTTCTTGTAATTAAAAAGATGTTACTTGCATTGTTAGAAGTTGGAAGTATTATGAAATGTGTAGGTATTTATTTACCAAGTGTATGTAACTTGTTATTTGTATGCAATTGTTGCCTTGTTTATATATATATATATATATATATGGGACGTGTATATGTGCATGCATATGCGTGAAGTTTTAAAATTTTTGATCATTGTATGTAAACATAGGTATTCGTTGAAGCGTTGAAAAGTTTTGGTGCTTCCGGGTATACCTAAATGTATTTAATTGCGAAACGCAACCAATAAAAATAAAATATAAAAAAGTTGATTATTACTTTCGTAAAAATAATATATTGCTTGCTTGCGAAAACTTTAATTCGTTTGGTGCCCGTTTACGTTAATTGTTTATTTTTAGTTTACGCGATTTTACGATATAATAAGAATTAAAGGTAAACGCATACGAAAAAAAATATAATTAGTAAAATAGATGACATCGTAAATTACCTGAAAATACAGAATGTTACACATAACTAACAACTTGTTGAGTTTGTTCCAGTGTTAGCTCCATCTCAGTCTGCATTCTTCCCTTAATCTCACTTTACTCCTTTCATCATACCTAAGGACTTCTACACTAACTAGTGGATATCCCTGGGTAGATCCCTCCGGTTCTGGTTGGATCATGAGATTTGAATACCTATGCCTAACCACCTTTTATCTCCATAAATTAAAGTACATGGTCGGTCTTTTGAGTATTCCATCACGATCAAAACCAAAATCATTAAAAAGTTCAATCAAAGTGTTTGATATAAATATCAAAAGGTTTACACTTTGAGAGTTTTTCATTATCACTAAAAGCTTCCCCTTAACATGTGCAACATAATCGTAGTACATGCTAAGTGTGGAGTGCATTGAGTCCATTTTATATGATCACATTTCAGTATTTAATCACATTTTCTCCCCTTATCTAAAATGTTAATCCCTTGATATTTTGGATATCAATTGATTAAACGTTCGGGGATAAAATGTTACATAATCACTATTAGGAACATTTTAATGCTCCCCCTCAATTATTGAGGGTATATAAGACAGTGCTGAGTACAAGGATTTGAATTTTTTTGAATTTACTATGAAATTCTTGAAAATGTTGTACTCGAGCACTTCTTATTATCACCGTTAAGTCTACACTACATATATACAAATTCACAAATTTATGTTATTTACGAGGTTTGACCTGAGTGATGAGAACATCATATGATAGAATCATATGGTTCTTTGTAGCAACCGAAGGTCACCTTCGTATAATCTCCCACCAACGAACTTTTCTAAGCTCCTCATTAACCTTCTTTATTTCAAGAAGTTTGTCAATCTGATCTTTCTCTGTCCAAGCACTCTTCGGCATTGCTTCAACTTTCTTTCCAAGTTATGAAAGTCTTTGCTTCAAACTTCGAGTATGAAACAGATTCAGATACATATGTAACTTGAGCTTGTGTGGTTGGTGATGTCGGTGTTGATGTTGTCTTAGCTTCCCCCTAAACCAGCAATCCTTTCTTGAGTAGATTCATAACTTTCTTGCAAGCCGCATCAAGCAGTCTTGATGTATAAAGCCCAGATATCCGAAGTACACAGTTAACCCTTTCAAGAATATGATACCGCAACACCAAGAACAATTGAGTCCCGGATGAGCACATTTCACTCCTCAGGATAGTGATGATATGAATTGTAACACCAAAGTCAACTAAGTCCCGGATGTAAACAATTAAGTCCTCTAATTAGTTTAAATGAAAACTCCAAAGTCAACTAAGTCTCGGAAGTAGACATTCCTTCCTACAGGATACTAACAATCTAAAGGAATCATCATACCTATGTGTACCTCTTTTATCAAATATTTCTACTTATTTTAAGAATAAGCTTAGAGATTGACTGGTCAGGTAAAACATTAATTGAATCAGACAGAACTCTTCTCACGATTTAAATAATTATACTCCGAACACTTCCCCCTGGGGACTCAAATGATGCATACAGACTAATGACGAGATGTCTCTTCCACCATGTGATTGAAATAGTGCACCCGAAAGATTCAAAAAGGCCTAAAATTAAAAGAAGCTAACCTCAAAAGACAAAAGAAGCTAACCGCAAAAGAAGGCCAAGGACACTATCAAGTATACATCTATTCCTTCCCCCTTGCTGGTTTCGATACCTCGGAATCAGCAAAACCTTGTACGCACATATACGTGAGATCGTGTTTGAAGAATTAATAAGCTTAAATCTATTCCGTGAGAATCAACTTCAAGGCTTTTAAAACTATGAAAGTATTTCCAAGCATTTCTAAGTCTCTTACAAACTATGAAGTGTTGGCAATATTGATCGAATGTAGTTTAAGGCCTGAATTCACTAAGTCTCAAATTGCAAATAAGTCCATAAAGATTTAAACAAATGACATCTAAAGCTCTTGTAGTTAATATAAATTAACTCCCCTTGAAATTATTATCTGTCATTATCCAAAACTGTTTTAAACAAATGACATCTGGTTATTCCATGACTTATTTTGAAAGACTGTTTTAAAAGATTATTGGATGACACATTCTCCCCCTCAAATGATGACCCGTTTTCTATTCAAAGAGTTGTTGTCATTGTTTGAGTGGTCGAATTGTCTTTGAAAATATTTTTGTGATTACTGAAAACACTGATTCATTATGAAGACAACTTTTTATCACTAAAAATAAGATTTCTCTTATTTTGACACATAAGTGCACTGATACGTACACTTATTGTACATAGGAAGCACGGGTTGTGTTGCAAAGTAAACACAAGCCTTTGCATGGTCATAAAGTAGACCATGCCCGAGAATAAATTCCCGTTGAGAGGTCAAGTTTCCTTTTTGACGGAATACTTGCCTTTAAAATGATGTCCGGGTTACTATCTGAAATAATAGCAAGCCATTTGGCATGTTTTGAAAACATTTGTAACTTCTGCTCGAACTTCATTTACAGCCTCGTATCATTATTGAATGACATTTCTAAGACCGTAAATGTTATCGATTTTCAGAAGACATGCCTTTATTACCTCTTTTTATATTTTTTCATTTTTTCTTTGGTTTTATAGATTTTATATTTTTGTATTTTGCTTTTATAAAAGTTTTCTAAAAATGAAAAATCTTTTTGGTTTTTTTATGGTTTATATATATATATATATATACATATTATACAGGATATGTGAATAGGTACCACCACTATTCATCAACTTCATCTGCCAATTGTTTCAGAGTCTCCGGCGTAAAACTCCGCATTCCCAGCTTGTTGATCAGAAATTCAATTCTTTCTCGGCCAAGAGCTTTAGTGAAGATGTCCGCCAGTTGATACTCCGTATTGACAAAGTAAAGTTCGATCACCCCATTCTCAACATGCTCCTTGATAAAGTGAAATCTGATGTCTATATGCTTCGATCTGGAATGTTGAACGTTGTTGCAGCATAAGGCAATAGCGCTTTTGTTATAGTCGGTAAGCTGTGATCTCATCTAAAGGATTTGAGCACAACAGCCGGACAAAGCAATATATTCAACTTTCGTACTGGATATCGCAGCGCTTTTCTGCCTTTTTAATGACCAACTGATAAGTTTATCTCCCA
>BQNB010129299.1:0-19138 GCA_026074375.1 Tanacetum coccineum
CCCCCATGCAACTTGCTTATCATTTTTCTCCATACAATAAATTATACTAGTGTACTACAGTATATACTTTTGGAATTATTTTAATTTTCATTTGTTAGCACTACAATATCTTATTTATGTGAAATGTTACGTTCATCTAAATAAAAAAGATAAAAGCTATATAATAACAACGTACTGTCTGAAAATTTTCAATTTAAACTTTTTATTTTTTTACGATCGATATCACCAAGGTATTTCCAAATTTATTTACAACTTGAAACACATTATTTACTGTTAGTTATAATATGACAACGTTAGTCTATTTAGCCAACGAATGTTTGCAATGTTAGTGCTTTATGCTAATGGCCGATTTTAATTAACCAAACAAAAAATTCTTAAAAAATTTCTTTTCTAATTATTTTTAAAATTTATACACGTTTTTATACACACATTTTAATACACGTTTTTATGCATACGTTTTTATACACACATTTTTATACACGTTTTTATACATGGTTTTATACACACGTTTTTATACACATTTGTATACACGGTTTAATACACGTTTTTATGCACGTTTTTATACGCACGTTTTTATACACACGTTTTTTTACACGTTTATATACACAGGCTTTTATACATGGTTTTATACACGGTTGTATACACGTTTTATGCACGTTTTTATACACTCGTTTTTATACACACGTTTTTGCACGTTTTTATACACACACTTTTATACAAATTTTTATTCACGTTTTTATACACACATTTTTATACACGATTTTATAAAAACGTGTGTATAAAAACGTGTATAAAATGCGTGTATAAAAACGTTTATAAAAACATGCAAAAAACGTGTGTATAAAAACGTGCATAAAAACGTGTATAAAACATGTATAAAACCTCGTATAAAAATGTGCGTATAAAAACGTGTATAGAACCATGTATAAAAACGTGCATAAAAATGTGTGTAAAATTTTAAAATAATTAGAAAATAACTTTTTTAAGAATTTCTTTTAGTTAATTAAAAACGGCAATTAGTATAAAGGACTAACGTTGCAAACTTTCGTTGGCTATATAGACTAACGTTTTCACATTCTAACTAACAATAAATAATGTGTTTCAAGTTGTAAATAAATTTGAAATTACGTTGGTGATATCGGTAATAATAAAGTAAAAGGTTCAAGTTAGAAATTTTCAGAAAGTACATTTGTTATTATATAGCTTTTACCCAAATAAATAAGTCGTTACTAAAAAATAACAAAACCGAAATACACAACCTCAATTACCAAACACACCAATCATTAACTATGGCGATTTCCGACGACCTAATTTTGAGCCCTAATTCGTCCCGATCTACTACGTTTCTTGTGTAACTATCTTGCAAACTCCCTGATTAAGAGCATCATCACTCTGTGATTGACCTCATTAACGAAGTGTTTTACAGGATCTATGGCCTTGAAAGTACAGGGATCGTGGTGTTTTTAGGGGTTCATTGGCGAATTCTTTCAAAAACTCTAATTCATTTCAATCTACTACATTCACTGTGTATCGATCCAGCCAACTCCTTATTTAAGTGTATTGCCTTGTTGCAATTATCTCTCTAAACGAAGTGTTGTACAAGATCATTTACTTTGGAATCATAGGTATCATAATGTTTTTTTAGGGTTTTTTCGCTTTTATTTTAGTTTTTTTTTTCGTTGTTTCTCTCCACCCTTCTCAGATCTCTAATTATCACTGAATCATAGGGAAATCTTCTAACATCATATACTCTAATAGATGCACATGGATCTTTGCAAAAACAAAGAATCAATCGCTAAACCTATTGGCAACCCGTTGCATAAAGGCTTAGAAAAGGTGGTTTCTTCTTCCTACGGTACTAACTTCCCTGATTTGATGGATGCAAGAGTTTTATGGAACGCATCTGCTCCATATGGTCGTTTTGTTGATGCCTTCATCACTTTTAAATGATCTAAATGAGGTAAAAGTTTTGGTTTCATTCGTTATGTGGGTGTCAAAGATGATCTCTACTTTGTTAGATCATTATCCAACATATGGATTGGGAGATTTCATCTGTATGTCACTGTGGCTAAGTTTCAGTAAACTAAGACAACCAAACTCTAACCGTCCAATATCCCTCGTGTTGCTCACTTTGTGCCTTTGGGTGTTGATAAGCCTAACCTTAAAAATATCTCACATATCAATATACCACCATGCCCACTAATATACCCTCGTTTGTGTCCATTGTTCATGGTGATAAAAAATAGTCTGGTGAAACACTTTTCTCTTCCAAAACACGCTTTATTTCTTTAAAAGATCAAGACCTAATCAGTATTGATGATGCTTCCAAAGTCCTTTTGGTTAAACTAAAAGAAGTGGAATCGATGAATAACATATACAAGATTTGTAAATATGAGGGTTTCATGGACCTTAAAATTCATCATGCTGGTGGATTATGAATTTGGATCCAATTCCTTTCTGCGGCTTCTTGTTTGCAATTTCAATTTAATGTAATCATTAAGCGTCTTTCAACTTCGATTAAATACGTCACACCTTCTTTTAATGTGGATGAACGTATGGTCTGGATAGAGATTAGTGGCATTCCACTATGCGCTTGAGGTTTAAATGCTTTTAAAAAGTCGCTAGTATGTTTGGTAAATTCATGTTTTTTGAAATCGAGTAGTCGGCAGGCATGTGTACGGGTAGAGTATGTATCTATACCAATTCTCATCATTTTGTCTCGGAAAATGTTCAAGTTAAAATTCATGGTGTGATTTTCAACTTCCAAGTCCACGAATTAGGTTCCTAAAACATCAACTTTATAGATGAATATTTTGATTCGCTCCATATAGATGGTGAGAACGAAGTATAAAAGGTTGCATACCCGTTTGATGAAAACTTGGCGGACGGCCTTGAAGACATAAACAAAGACCTTTCGATTGAGAAAAATAACAGGGGGCTAATAAATCTAATGCCAATATCTCTAGCAACATAGCTGAGACATGTTAGGAGCACTCAAATGATGCCAATAATGTCAATGAATCGCCTTCACAACCTTTAAAAGAGTAGCTAGCATTTGAGGTAATGCTTAAAAACGCTCCGTACTTCTCGTATACACACATCCTTTTCACCATCTCTCTACTTTAATCTCCTCTAGAAAACGATTAACTCACATACTCTCCCGCGTCTCTCGCACTATCCCTAATCGTGTTTTCAAGTGATCTTGATCTATGTAACAAAAACATCTAGTCCATCAAAAACCGTACATGGTATAGTCATACATCGGTAACACAAATTAAGCACAAAAATATCAACGTTGCTACAAACTATAAAAAAAATAGATCTATCACACTTCCCCTCATATACATTGCACTTAGTTATCATAAAAAACGCGAACACAAAGTTCAAAAATCATAAATATAAATAACAAATCAACATATAACAAAATGTACCCGGCAATGATCTCAGTGTTTTATAGTTCGTGACAGATACACGATTCTGACATTTCATTTCACCCATCAGACATGCTGAGAGCTCAAAAACTGATTATGGTCCCTTATAGTTTGTACAGTGAGCAACACAAAAGACACACGAAGGTGTAGAACTTAGAAGGCTAATTAGTGATGAGCACCCACTTCCGTGGCGTGTATATAATGTTCTTGATTATGGGTTTCCTCCTAATAGACTATTGCACGCTAAATTTTACATTACAAGACTAAATACCTTTTTCTGAACCCTTCTAGATGGTCACGTTGTGTATTTGGAAAGCCATTCTGATGGGCCTTGGGTTCAACTTTTACACTTTTGGCACCAAAGTTACACCTATCCCACCCGCCCAAGCACGAAACGTTTTTCCTCGCGTTGTCTACACATCTCTATTTAAGCAAAAAAAACCTCTGATGTTTTCTGCCTAAAAACTCCAATCAACTAATCAGAACGCTCATTGCAAATGTTGACGCTTCTAGCGGATCCAATAGAAATCCCTCGACTTTCACTAAAACCGGGTTCCTGTACTATGTAAAAGATAGGAAATAAAATGCGTACTCATCACCGATGTTACGAATAAACAGATATTTTAGAATTCACCATTTCAACAAAAAAATTCCAACTTGACATTGTCCTTTTTTCTTGAGATCCCATAAAAAACCATCTCTAAAGATACCACTATCACAACATTTGGTGTCTATCTCGGTCAGATTGCTTCTCAGTGTACGCATCTTTACACAATTCAAACTCTTTTCTTAACACATATACACAATCGAATTATCACCATGAAATACCACGATATTTGTTTATACAGATTCATGGATCCAATTCACCAACCATGATTATCTATAAAATATTAACCTTATATACAATAGCGTAGCAACGAAAGCGTTTTGAATGCAAAAAAATGATCATCGTTTTGCTTTGGCTGCGACAGAACCGTACACGACCCAAATGATGATTCAGGTCAAAGGACGTCATTTTGTGGGTTTTTGTATATACTGGCGGCATAGAGTAAACACACACACACACACACGCACTCACCAACAAACTCTAAGACACACATACTAAAACGAGATCGATGCCAACGATATTTAAATGACGATCGTCTGTCGTTAGGTCGGGTTGCTGGTTGCATGTAAGAGTTTTGGCGCCCTCTCATTTTTCATTTATGTTTCTTGGAGATTGGTGTGTATGAATAAAAAACTGTCGATTTTGTAGATATAAGACATTGTCTTGCGCATTTTGCACAAATTGTAGTTTGTTTAAAATATTGTCCTTTTAACAGCTTATAGTTCTATTTAGTGAGGGGTTTTGGTGCGAAACCCATGACCGTAGGTACCTGATTTTGATTTAGGGTATCGTAATTGTTAGTAAAAATTGTAGTCCACGGCATTTTCTTAGGTTTATGTCCGCTCGTTGATTGGTTGGCGTAAGTTGGTTGAGTGTTGTAGTTTTCTATACGTTTTCTATATATCTATTTTCAGATGTGTTTTTGGAGTGTCTGCAGTATTCGTGGTGTTTTCTGGTTCTCGGTTTGATCGGTTCCTTTCTATAGAATGTTGGACTAAACATTTTGTGATTATTTTTGCAGTTGGAATGATGATTCAGTCATTTGATGATTTGTTAAAGCCGAGGTTAAATGCAGCGTGATACATTATGTGTGTTACAATTTGAAATCCGAGAGGGGGGTGGGGTTGACATACATTTTCTATCTCAAACAAACTTAAAACGTTTTGTATCAAATTCAGTCGATCAACGCTACAACGCATTACGAGAAGTTGTAAATCAAATACATCTCATTATTTCATTTGAACATGTCATAGCAATAAAACATAAGCACCACAACAATAACTTCCACCATAACACAAATCACATCCAAACAATCATAAGCGAACAATCACACACATATAGATCTAATGCAAATATAGAATGTAAGATGATAAGGTCAATAAAGATGTAAAGTGAAAAGGTAAAAAGAAAGTGGCAAACGCGACACAATATTTATAGTGGTTCGGCTCAGAGCTCCTCTTCGCCCTACTCAACTCCCTCAGTTTCCAACCTCGATAGTTACTCTCAACTAAGTCAACAAGCTCTTTTCTCGGCGGAGAAAACCACACAACGTTGCTTACATTATTTTCCGACAGTAAGCTAGATGTCGAGTTCTTCTTTCTAGGTATAACAAACCCTGTATAGTGTATGGCATACAACTTAAACAAACCACCCCAACGTCGCTTATAATGTTTTTCAACACTAAGCTAAAAGTTGAGTTGTAATCTTAGCTAGAACCAATCTACGACACACTTTATATTTTGAGGACTAAAATACTAACCACACCATCAACACTTCACTTCACCTAAACAACTATCACATCACCCCTATCTATCTAACTCTCTTGATGGGGCATTGTGATAGTATTTGAATATCAAGTTTATACTATTTTATTTTATCCGCACTGATACGCTAAACACAACACCTTTAACGGGCAGTATATCTCCCGGTCAAGATGATAAGCTTTCAGCTGGTAAGTTAAGGTGTCGACACTAAGAGCCGACGAGCATTAATTCCTAATTGTATCCAGTATTTTGAAGTTATCTAACTAGTACTAAATAAATCGACATTATGTCAAACTTAAGCTAAATGCGATAAAAGAGGGTTTCTGACACCCTGAGATACTGAGAGACTGTCACGGTTTGTGTTTATCTAAACCTAGGGTTTTGATGACAAGAAAGCAATAACACACACAAGAAGACTCTGAACCAAGACGATCAAAGAGCGTCAAAACCTAATGTAAGGTGGAAACATAGTAAAACCATGATAAATCCGGATAAAATGCAAGGTAATTATTAGTAGCAATGCATTGAACTTATCTCGAAAGGCATATCATTCCAAGACTTAGAGCGGTACTATTCTTCTTCTACAACAGACCTAGACGCTGCTAATTCTGTCACAATTCAACCATCCTGCTAAACAAAGCATTTGTTGATTATAATCTATCCTTCGAGACATTAATATAATGGCGCCTCCCTACTAAACCCTAGCTCATAGGAGACTTTACCCACTTACTGCCTTACGCATCTTTATCATGCTAGTGCTCCACTATCCCGAAGTCCATACCAATGGAACATAAGAACGTACTCGTTGACCTATGGAGCTCTCAACTAAAGACACTAAACTAAACGGAAATGATAGGTCAATATTTGCGCTCATCCTATGATTCTAAATTATACTAAATTGAGCAATATGAGACCATCCCGGACTCTTAGTCTATGCCCAAAAAACAGCGAATTTGCAGCGCATCTAAATAATGGTAGGACTAGACCTGCTGTTGAATGATAAGCTCACAATATTTAAGCACGTAAACAAGTATAAATTGGATAAAAATAAATCAATAATCAATGATAAAAAGCAATCGATATAACACACACAAACATTACATCTTCCTAAACATGAGCTGATACCAAAAGGGATAACCGATAGTCATGTAAAATACACACGGTTGTCATAGTCATCGAACAGATTAAAGAAAAGAAACCTTAAACCGAATCGCGCATTTACGTTGCGCGAATTATTCACAAGAGTTATTCCTATGATCATGAGGCTCTTTTCTCGACATTCTATGCTCTTCTATTCGTTCTTGGCTGAACTTGGTCAGTTAGGGCTTTCACTTTGGCATACCTACAACTTGAGTTTAAGGTCTTCTATTTATATAGTCTGAAAACAGGTCGATACGCCGTATCAAGCGATGCGGGATACAACGTATTAGGGATTTCTTGGAGTAAGGACCACGATTGATATCTTTTAGGAATCTCCGCGTATAATAAACCTTGGATACAGCGTATAGAGGCTCCTGGATACGATGTATAGGGATTTGATCTTCGTGGTTTCTTGTGAAGTGCAGGCACAGATACGCCGTATCTTCTTGATGGATACATCCGATTGATGGTAAAAACCATTAGTTCTTCTTCTTTGACACCAACAGTCATTATAAACATCAGCATATATCTGGATGTGGATAACACGTACTACTCTTCCAAAGTCAGGAAATGGTCTTTCTAAATTCTTCACGTGTCTTGGACATACGCTTGTATAGGTCTAGAATAATATGACGTATCTGCTGTCAGATCAGTAGACCTCTCTTGAACTTCGTCGTTTATGCTTCCAAAATGTGTGCCTTTTAGTCTCTAATCTTCACAAAGTACTCACACATAATACTAGTAAATCACAACTTTAACAATCTCTAACTACACCATCTCTTGCATAATTATATAAAATGGGTAATTTTACATGGGATCAAATGATGCTGACATATAAAGTAACGCTGTTTGATGCACATCAAATATCCCTCACTTGACAATCCTACTTTCCTTCACAAGTCGCCTTAAAGTTATAACAAATGGATCCCTAAGCGGACTTTTTCTCGTTAACCATTTATAATGACTGTATTTATAAGTACACAACCAAACACCTCACGAAATAGGTAGATGAAAACTCATACACTCAACTAATCTAGTGGTAAACATAGTAACAGATTTGCTCACAATTGCCTCGCGATTCCTACAGAGAAACTCAATCATAGGCTGGCAGGATCACATATCCACCACTAGACTAAGGCTGTAACAAGTTTCAAAGGCCCATAGTTTTTATATAAGGCTTTAGGTTGAATCATGTCTAACTATCTTTCACCATCAATCTCTACACACCTCAACCAAGGAAGTTGAATCACATATACATGGCCATAACGACAGAATAGACATGTGTGTTCGATCACATCCTCATTCAGCTTTAACCAAGGGTTAGGATAAAGAATGATATAGGGTAGGGATCTTCTAACTTTCACCAAAAGTAATAAACCAACAAGGAAGCTGAATCACGCATACATGGCCGTAACGACGGAATAGACATGCATGACTCGATCACATCCTCATTCGAGTAAAACCCAAGGTTAGTCACCAGGAATGGGAAATAAATTGTTGTTAAATAAAAATTACGAAGCAAATAGATTAAGTCCAAAACAAATAAGGCACAAGTTGCTAGACACTTTTCCCGACCGTTACCATGATGAAGACATAACTATTTACACAAACGTCTTGATCATAGACCAAAAACAACAACCTAATATGGCGTTCCCGTAACGGTCAACTTCCCATTCATCCCATACTTTACATACTTTTACAAGACAAGTGGCGATATCTACCACTTTTATACATAACTTTACATAATTAATTTTTTACGCGTATCAATGAATAATCGATCCTTCAAGTAATTCCTTCGGTTTAAGCTTTTGCGAAACGACTATCTTCAAACTTTCCTCTTCTTTTTTTGTTGCAATTTTTTGATTTTTTCGTTTATTTAAACACTAACTAAACTACGAATCTCAGTGTAATTTCACCATCTTCACGATCATAATAACTCCGGATAATTCCTTTGGTTTCTTCATTCTTCGGACGTACCAATAATTGTGATGGTAGTAAAAATACTTGAGTTTTGACTACTTTTTACATTCCCATTTGCAATGTGTAAAATTTTTCCCAACCGTACTAAAGATAGAAAATGACACAAGACTCAGGAAATACATACTTTACACTTTAAGCAACTAGCAACTAATAAATGGATTTAATCTAACAGGGTAGGCTAAGGTGTAAAGGTGCAACGAAACAAACAGTTGGTGTTATTCCTAAAGGATTGGCTCTACAGGTTTTTCTAGGGGATCTTACTCTTATGATGAGAGTAAACAAAAGGGTTTATACGGGAGTTAACTAACTAGTGTAGTTAGTTAATAAACAACATGTATAGGCTTTTTGGGTGTAATCTTAAAAATTTACCAATTTAAACAAGTTACTCCATCTAAATCCATAGTACTCATCACTGTGATCTCGAATAGATATACCAAGCCAAGTTCTAAAGTCTACAACATCACCGGCACACTCATATTTTTGTAGAATTTGGGTAAACATTTGGAAACGGATAAGGTTAAATCCTCACAATATCTAGTAAAGGTTGTTGTGTGCGGGTTATGTAACAAGTAATTTCACAAAATTATGCTTGATTTTTTTTAAATTTGAGCATAATTTAAGCATTTTAATGTGAAAAATAGGACAAGTATACATTCTAATTCCCATCCCCCACTTGAATTATACAACGTCCTCGTTGTATAGATAAAACATTAAAAACGGGAATTAAAAGAATTAGAATGAGAAACTCCCCTGATATTTTGCTCGGTAGATTCTCCAAGTTGAGTTTATGAGCAAGAATGTGTGTTGTAAATGCGTCTATATTCCGTTGTCGATTTCTTTCCAGCGAGTTCCTGTGCAAAATATAAGAAAACAAGTGCAATTTCTATCTCCGTGATTTGCGTTAACGCGAAATAAAAAACCTAAAAGACCTGTAAGAAGTCGATACGACCGTATCATTCCCCAGGATACGCCGTATTGAAAACCTGAAGAAAATAATCCTAAGTACTAGTCAGAACTCGTCTAATATGCTGTATTTCCATTTACTGAATACGCCGTAATCGACTTAACTGAACAAAAGAGTTTAACGTGCAAAAAATAAAGACTAGATAATTCCCAGATAATCAATACCCGTATCCATGGGGTTTGGTGATACCCGTATCGACATCTGGGAAGACAGACACGATAAGAAAATTGAAAATACATTTTGAGTTGTCTCCCGCAAGCAACTTAATGGTTTACAAAAAGTCTTAAGTTGACTTGCCCCAATTAATCCCGATCCTTATAAAACAATTTGGGTCGTAACTGGGATGCCCAAACGACACATCAAAATCTTAATAAGATTTAATATCATCCCGTGTATAAAACACTTCCTACCACAATATTACCTTTAATTCCTTATAAAAGTTTAGTTTTGAAAAATTCATTAGAGTATCATGACTTGTTTCAAGCTTATTTGACCCATGTGCATAATGCACCATTAACGTATTATTACATTAACCCCCCGAAGACTGATTGATATCGATTTTATATCAGCATCATTGTCCTTGTCCATTTTACATCATCAGATACATTACATCAAAAGAAATAATATCAATAAACTATATAACATTTATTCCTCTTCATGCACATTCGACCATGATGTTTTCCATCTTTCAAAATTAAATTATTATCGATATGTTAGTACTACCTTAGGTTCATTAAGAAATCTAATTTAGACGTTAGAGCATCATTGTAAACAATGGCTGGAAAATCATTCTCAAAATCTTTAAAGAAGTCTAAATCATTAAAATAACTGACCATAGGCTCGGGTGATGGAAACCAAGGCATATTTACTTTATCATTTTCCAAATCCGTTTTTAAATTGTCACAGAAATTATTTTGTAAGAAAATGAATTTTTGTCATAAATTACCGTGTAATCCTCATCGTTGGATTCGTCAGACGATATTCTAAAGTCAATTTTATTGTCGTTAAGAGGACTTACCGTGGGTTCACAGGAGATGTAACTACAAGATGTTTACGCGTCAGCAAATCGAATAGCTGGGTATTCAGTTTCAACATATTTGAGGTCGTGAACGTCTTCATCATACCCGATCTTACCATACTTAGCAGTCTCCCAGTTATACACCTTACCACACCTATGAGCTTTTTCTTCCTTAAGCCTGATGTATTCTTCCATAGTAATGTTGGGGTCGTCCATTTTAGCCTGTAATAAATTCTTTAGGAAAGAAAATGGTCAAATAGCCTAATACACCGTATTTAGTAAACTGAATACGCCGTATTGATGATAGAGTCGAATACACTATATTGGTTTGAAAAAAATTTATATGCTGTATCCAATAAGTTGAATACGCCGTATTCAGTATTCGACTCAGAATATAACAGAAGACTGTAATAATGCAAAAAACACGCAAACACACAAATATGCAAAATATACAATGCAGAAAATTAAACACACAAATATGCAAATTAATCTAAGCTATACTAAACTAAAAATACTAACAAATAAGTATTAAACAACTTCACTCCCCGCAGCGCGCCAAAACTGAATGATGGCTTTAGATAGGTTTTTATGTATAAAGTTTACTATGATTTTGATGTCGACTATACCTAAAAACAACACTCTAACGGGCAGTGTACCCGATCAAGATGTAGCTTCGTTGGTAAGTAGGGTGTCGATCACTAAGAGAGAGAGGGTTATTCCTAATTCAATCATATTTTATTATCCTATAGTTAGTAACTAAATTAATCGATTTATGGTAAAACCTAACTTTAATAATAAGTAGGGGGGGGGGGTTCAGCCTAAAGAGACTGCACGGTTTGTTTTACTAACCTAGGTTTTGATGACAATAAAGCAATAACACACACAAAAATGAACAAACGATAGGAGCGGTCCAAATACGTAATGAAAAGAAACCATAACAACCATGAATAATCTGATAAAATGCCGATTTGTTTATTAGTGAAATATTGACTTAATACTTATCTCGAGGGCATAACATTCCTAACTTAGGCGGAACTCCCTTCCTAAGACATAAGACTCGCGTTAATTTGTCACAATTAGACAAATCCACAAAAGGAAGCATTTTTTGATTATAATCTATCTTAGAGATTAATATGGTCTCTTTACTAAACCCTAAACTCAGAAGAAACCTTTGATTACCTCCCCACCCTTTATAAAAAAACGTGCTTAAGGCTCTTTAGTATACTAGTAAATATCCACAGTCCGAGTCCTTACCAATGGAATAAGAACGTACTCGTTGATACCAAGGTCACCTTATGGCTCAACTAAGCTCACTAAACTAAAGGCAAGGATAGGTCAATATTTGTGATCTTATGATTTTAGATATATAAATTGCAATATGGAGAGCTATCTCAAAATCTTAGCCTATGCCCAAACAACACCGAAGTTGTAGCGCATTATACCTGTAGGACTAGACCCAGTTGAATGATAGGTCGCATACTTAAGCACATAAACAAGTTTAAATTGATAAACATAATCAACAATCAATGATAAATTAAGCAGTCGATATAAACAAACCAAACATTAAATCTTCATAAACATGGCTGATACCTAAAGGTATCAGCCGATAGTCATTGTAAAAATACACACGGTTTCATATATGAACGATTAAAGAAAAGAAACCTTAACCGAACGCTAATGTGGTTACCGAAATTACAAGAGTTTTCCTATGATCTTGAGGCTCTTTTATGACCTTCTATGCTCTTCTATTCGTCTCTTGTCGACTTGGTAGTTTAGAGCTTCACTTGCATACCTAAAATTGAGTTTAGGGTCTTCTATTTATAGAGTCTGGAAATAGGTCGATACGCCGTATCGGGCGTGTTAGCCTCAAAATATTGAGTCGAACATGAAGTTCGTTCAATTATGTATTAATTCTCGGTCAATTAATTAGTTAATTGTAATCGAATATTATCGGAATCCCGGGCTCGATAGTCAAACTAATAAGTAAATGTTTCGGTTTAATCCAAGCAAAACCCAAGCCACGATCCTAGTTAAATATCCCGCGCGTCACATTAAATGTGTAGGGGTATATATAGATATTTTACTTAGAAAATATCTAACTTCTCATTTATTCTAAATAATATCTCTAGTTTCTCTCTCAACTCTCTCTCCTCTTTCTCTCTCTAAATCAACTCACTTTCTTTATCTCTTTTCTAGTTTGATTCGTGTTGTGTTATATGAAGTGTAAGTGTTAATCGGGATCCTACATTTGGCATCAGAGCCTACGTGGATTCGTGGTTGATTCTTGTGGTTCAACAGATACAAAGTTATCGTGCGTCCCCATTGAGACAAGGATCAAAAAAAAATAAAAAAATCAAACCCGAAAAAATTTTAGGGCTTAGATGTTGTGTTAATTTTTATGTTATAAAGCAAGATCTAGCATAAGTAACAAACTTGTGCAAGAGAAATCAAGTTAAAAGGTCAAAAAGGGTGATTTTTAGGCGATTTTTGGTAAAAAGTCGTATAATTCGTCGTTGCGTTTTGACTAACTGGCAATTGTTCTTGGTTGCGTTTTGAATAACTAGCAATATCATTGGTTGCGTTTACATTGGTCTTGCGTTTTGCTCTTGTTGAGTTTTGGTTCATTGTGTTTTGAGTGCAGTTGCGTTTGAAGACATGTATTGCGTTTTACTAAGGCGTAATACTCTGGCCCACTTTTGTATTTTTTTGCGTTTTTGACCAAATCTCAAGCGGCGTTTTGACCAAATCGTCAAGCTGCATTTTGATAAATGTCATACGTTTGATTCAAAGTCATTGTGTTTTTGTTAAAGATTGTTTGCGTTTTGCTTAAATTTCGTGCGTTTGATTTACTTTCAAAAAAAAAAAACAAAAAAAACACTTTACGACATTTTAAAGTAAAGATGAAATTTTTCTATAGCTTTTAACTATATTACTCAAATCTAAACATTTGGGTAATAGGGTAAAAATTTTTTTTCCGTTGCGACACCTTTAGCGACACTTTTTTCGTGAAAATTAAGTAAAATAAAAATTTTCTATAGCATATTTTACTTATTTTTACACCAAATTAGATTTTGTAAGAGTTAATTTTTTTTCTTCATAATCCAACTGCTCGAATTTCCTACAACCAAAACTAAAACCATCTTGACAGAACTTAAACTGCCCAAATCAATCACAACAAACAAACCAATAACTACCAACGATCATTCATTCACGTTTATCTAGTATCTTAATAAATCCCGTTAATAACATTGTCTTTTGATCATAGACAAGTAAAATCCCGTGAACGTGAATTGCATACACCCCCCAATTTCAATCACATCATATTCCACTTAAGATCCACAAAATCTTTCATACGTCAATTAATTAACATTCATTCCAACATGTCTAATCAGTCAACACATCCTCGACAGAATGCAAATGCAAAATATTTTCAATGGCAACTGGGTCAAAAGATTCGTCCTTCAATGCTTGACCAGGAAGATATTCATACTTAAGATCACGTTTTCTACGGTACATTAAACACAAAAAATAATGGTGAGGGCTAAAAAATGCATACTTAATGTCCCTACTGCCACAAGTGTATCTTATTCAATGCAGTTCCAGCCAGCGGAAGGCGTCCGCAGTTCTGCAACATCAACAATTGAAACCTGTATAACATGACTCCAAGAACAAAGAAACACTTTTCAGTCTGAAAAAGGAAGCAATTTCTTACTTTTAACTGGAATTGAGATGAAATCGATTCAACTGTTATGCATGCAACACAGCAAATGAAACGTGATAGCCATTTAAAGGCTACCAACAGGGTGAATCGATGAACGTACAAGAAGTAAAGACGCAATCTGGTTCAGAATTTGAAGTTTACTTCTCGAGATGGATAATCCCATGGATCAATTACTTACGGTTTTACAAATTGATGAATAGTTGACAGGAACAACCTTCAGTTACATAATGCAATTGAATGTTCAATTTTCTTCAACACTTCAACCAGACTGGTCAAGGTTGTGACGCTTTGTCAAGCAATCATAAAAAAAAGACACCATCTCATATCAATAGACTATGTGACATTCTTAAGCAGTTTAGAAGGAGGTTCAGATATTCGTGCTGAGAAGAATAGCCAAAACAAATCCATTAGCACTACTTGCGGCCGCTCAATCCATATACAGGACACTTACTATCAGCACCAAAACCTCAAAGTCAAATCCACATCATCTTCCACAAGACAAAGTGCATCACCAGACACAAAGGCAAAGAGGTCCGCCAAACCAATTACACCTCAATCTGTCTGTCTTGAAGAAGACAGTGATCCTAACAAGCTCCATAGGGACAAGGAAATGCAAAAGAATTTGCACTCCTTGCAAAGTATTTTAAGAACTCTACAAAACCTACCAACACCAACTCGAACTTATCCAAACGCCAAGGAACAAAGATCTGAAGATACACAACCAAGGTAACACAATACAATCAGTCCAGGCATTTGGGAAATCAAAGGACAATGGACAGTTGCTGGGGGCTAGGGAAACAGTAAGCAGTCCGAGTGCAACTAACAGGGATACAAATGCTTTAACTGCAAGGATTTGGCCCCTAGCAAAGGAATGCAGGAAGCCAAAGCAAGTTAAAAGACTACACGTATCTCAAGGAAAGATGAAGATTGCAAACAAACTGAACAAGGTGTTCAACTGCAAGCAGAGCAAGCGTAATGCTAGGGACACGGAAGAAGAGATTGATGAACGATGAATTGGAAGCAGATTCAACAGTTTATGGCAAAAAGGAATCAGGAGGTCCTTACCTGAAAGAATCCATTCTACTGAGCATCCATAGAACATGTATCTAAAACAATGATGAAACTAATAGTGTTTTGCCATTAAAGACACAGTCGAGCACCTCAATCCATTAATGAACATATGTTTTGGAGAAGATGATAGCAAGGTTCACTCCTGATTCAACAATATATGTAATAATGATAAATCAGGTTGAACAAAATGCGAGAATGTATATAGAGAGCGTAGCTGCACTTGCTAATTTAATGCAAATTTAACTCCTTGATACTGAGGAAAACAAAATGATTTTAAAGCAATTAAAGAAAGCAAACGTATCATTGACTCAAGAATTGGAAGAGTGCAAAACTAACCTTGATAAGACTAGTAGGGCTTTGGGGGAGGCTACTAGTTGTCGAGATAGTTGTCTGATTGCACTTCAGAACAACAGAATGAGTTTGGAGAAAGTACAAAGCCTTTAAAGACCGAACGATTGTTATACATTCTCAAAACAAAATAAATGAAACTCTAGGACTATTACTTCGTACAAGACATTGAAATAAAAATAAGGTTTAAAACTAAAGCCCCCCCCCAATGAAAATTGCAGTGTCAATCAGAAACACGATGAGTTAGTCAAAAAGAGTCTTTTAACTAAGTCACAATTTGAAGGTCAACTCAAAGAGAAAAGTAAGGTCATTTCGGATTTAAAGGTTAAGGAAGGAAGAGATATTGGCAAAATGATTGAAATGAACAAACAAATTAAGTTTTTAAATGAAATTCTTTATAAACACAATCAATCAATTCAGACCATTCATGATGTTATCACCAAATGCGCAACATAATAATGTGATCAACCTTTAGCGAAGCCTAAATACCTCAAGATAGCTCAATCTGAAAAACCATGCTTGTTAATGAGATCCCTAAGATACACTCTGATCATGCAAACCAAATTTTGCCCACTGGGGAATACACAGGACTCTTAAAAAAGAGTAGATCAAAATGAATAAGACACAGTGTAAACCATATTATTACACATATCAAAACAGTCTTTATGAAATTTTTAACCACCATCCAAAACCTATCTGATCAGTGAACGCGCTAAGAAGTTTAGGAAAACAATGTGGAGAAAACATTTGTTAGGACAAAGCCAAACATTGCTAAAAACGTTTCCTTTCTACCCGTATCGAAATCCATTAGTAAAAGTAGACAAGCTTACAACGAAATGACAAAAAACTTTAATCATTTTAAACGATTTGTGAACAAGCTTGGTCTAATCATACTAGGAGTTCTTTCGTAACCCAACTGCTCCTGAAATGGAAGTTTTAGATATAATTCATTATTGAATGCCATCTTTCCATCAAAACCATAAATGACTAGTTATTGTTTTTTCTGACTAAAAACGGAAATGCATGAAGACTTTGAGTACTTTAATCCCTTGAAAAAGAGAATTGTCGAACTTGAATCTAAAAAGCTTGAACTTTTCAAACAAATATGATCTACGTCTCGAAGATGTGTGCGAAAGATGTTATACGTGTGTTTCATATTTGCATTCCTCTGTCTGATAAATGCCTCATACTGATTACAATGCTTATACGCACAAGTCAAAGAATGTGAATGTCTTGCACAAAACATTCCGAAACAAACTGAATTCTGTTAACACAGAAGTTCATAATAATTTTTAAAAAGTTTTTCTAAACTTGAAAAACCACTCGATTTCCTCTTAAACTTGCTTACAACTTGTAAAGGAACAAATGAAAAACAACTCGTTATGTAAAGAAAAAGGATCTAATGTATTTTTCGAAAAGAACAAGAACAATAACATGAAATAACACAGATTTGAAAGCTCAATGCAAGACAAGAACATAACAATAAGTGGGTTAAAGATACCTCATTGAGAAATGTAAAAGGAAATCTGTGAAACTCATTTGATACACCATCTTTTTGTTAGACAACCTAATGCTCAACGATTTCCAAAATCATCATTTTAGAAAACCGACACCTTTTTAAATTCTCCTGAAATGAGAGTTTTCAAACGAAACAGTCGTTTAATAAACACATGTGTCGGAGGGTTATTTAACATTCCCTTTACTGAATTTCTCAGAAAAGAAAAACAACGAATACACTCGAATGTGCTTAACCAGGAATCACAGATTGCACTAGCACAAACAAAACAAGATAAACCGCATTTGCTCATCTTCTAGGAATACTAATCCTCACGTGTCTAAATCTACAAGAGTAACTCACCCTACTAGTATTAGCAGACCACAGCTTAATATCTACAGTGAAAGAATAAGTCGTGCAAACATTAGTAAAAGTGAAGTTTTACAAAGAAGAAGTAGAAGACCCACCAAGATTTCTAGTATTTCCTAAAGAAACAAAATCTGTACCTCTGTGTGCAATAACACTACAAATTCCAGAACTTCAAATGTGAATGTTGTTTGTGCTGAATGTGGAAAATGTGTGTTTAATTCAAATCATGATACTTGTGTTTCTAGATACTTGAATGTCATGAATGCTAGAACTAAGAAGCCTAATGTAGTGCCTATTGGTGATAGTAAACCCAAGAGAAAAGCGAACAAATCTGTTGCAACAACCCATAAGAAAACAGTTGCATCAGATACCACTATTCAGAAACCCAAGAGTTACTTTAAGGAGTTGTATGAGAATACAAATAAGGCATGGAAATGGTAGATAGAAAAGAAATGCCTATCAGAATACAAATGGACACAAACGACACCTTCTAGACCTAATCTTAAATGGAAACCAACGGGTATAATCTTTAGTAATGTTCATTTTAGGTGGATTCCCACAGGAAAGTTATTCAACTCTTGCACGGGCACGGTTTACAGTGAACCCACGCATGTTTCAATAGTAGATATCCCTCATATTCATGCAAGCAAACAAACTTTGGGTTTAAGTGCAAGTATATCATTCAATGGTCAAAAGCAACAAAGAATTAACCTAAATGCAGATGCACTATACAATGAAAAGCAGGAAAATCTCAGAGAGTGGTTGCTGAAATTACTGATATCTAAGAAACCAGTGCCAAAATGGTTTCATAAAAGATGAAATCTTCAGCAAAGACGTTTGATCGCAACAGTTCAAGCCTCAGTCATCAATGTCAAATGACGTTTGTTCACATCTGTTCAGGCCTCGTTCTTCATTAAATGACTTCTGATCATAACCGTTCAGAACTCGGAATTCAAGACCACAGCAATGAACAGTCAAGTTCAAAGCTGGTTCCAAAAGTTGTTCCTCTAGCAGTCAAGAAAGCTACATCACGACAATAGTTAGAATTACTATTCCACCATCATATAGCAACGCTGAGGACAACATGTAAATAAATACAAAATCAGAAAATCAGAAATTTTCCAAAAAGATTCTTCTCGACATGTCTCTTGGAATTGATAACATTTACGTGCTTAGAAATGTCGATTAACATTGACACGGGTGTGTAAATGAAGTTCGAGCAAGAGTTTTT
>BQNB010129301.1:1378-19138 GCA_026074375.1 Tanacetum coccineum
GGTATCACTTTTCTTTCGATGACACATCGGCCACGCCTCCGACAAGAGCTCGTGTACTTATTATGATACCAACCCTAAATATACATCCTCCACCCTTTCTTTCGATGTCACATCGGGAGCGAACCGACAAATGCCCATGTACTTTATTGCGATGGAGTTTGTATATTAATTATTAACACTAAGAATTTATAACTTGCATCCTTTTTATTCACCAACTACATTTTTTTCTTTTTCATTAATTTTTTTTATATTAATTCAACACATTATTTTTGCAAATAGAAAAATTACGTTTTAGAAAACCAAAGTATAAACTTGAATTAAAATTCTTATTTACAAATGATGTTTGACTTCATCATTGATAAAGCTTTTTTCTCTGAATATGTTGATTAGACTTTTAAGAGTAAAACTCTAATTTGTTAAAATTAAAGAGGACACGTATAATTAATCATTTTAAGAACTTCGGGGAAGAAAAACCACAAGTTATTCTTATAAGCCTTTAAGTTTTCCAAATAAACCTTGTTTAGCATCCTAATTCGTAATCAACACTATCATCTCTTATTCTTTGCAATTTAAAATCTCTAATAAAGAGATTCGCAAATACTTAGCCTATATAAAATCCAACTCGGCATATTTAAAATCTACTTGAGATTAGCACAAGTATTCATTTACTAATGATTTCAAGTCTAGCATGTTTAAAGTCTACATGAGACTAGCACAAACTATCATCATTAATTGTTAAGGAAAAAAGCTAGAACTCAACACGTTCGATCGGGTCAAAAATTACTTCTTATTCTTACCAACGAATATATATATTTACAAATAAGATCTTAAATTTTTTAATTTTTTGCTATTTTTGTGGGAAAACGGGTACGTGAGAATAAAACAATAAACAGGTAACATCAAATCGATAGATTCCCTCCCCAAACTAAAATGAAACATTGTCCTCAATGTTTAAAGTCGGGTTCTACGAAAATCTAAGCCGTTTATTAGTTATGCAAAGATAAACGTTAGTCGATAAGATGAAAGGATATCGGATTTCCCCAAACTAATTTCAAACAAAGGATAAGAAGCTCGAGTGAACCGGGACAAAACACCGAACACGAGAGTCTTCAGAAATTGTTGGGTCAATTCTACAAAAATCACAAGCACAAACAACAAACAACAAGAAACCGGAAGAGGATAGCCACAACACATCACAACACATTATTTAAGAAAATAGAAAGAAATTGGATAAGCATGGGGTGAACTCCCATGAAGCAGCTTGTTTTTGGTAACCGAGTCACAAGCTCGACTCGATCCCTGAATTTAGTTGTCCTTAGGGAGAGTGTGGAGATCCGGGACTACCTTGGGTGGTATGTCCCCTCCGAAGTAATGTTTCACACGGTGACCATTTACTTTGAAATTCGGGCCATCGGGTTGAGATAATTCAACTGTTCCGTATGGAAAAACTTGAGCAATAGTGAAAGGTCCCGACCAACGAGTTTTAAGCTTTCCGGAGAATATCTTTAACCGGGAGTTGAAGAGTAAAACTTGATCACCAACATTGAAGATTCGATTCTTGATCTTTGAGTCGTGAAGCTTCTTCGTCCTCTCCTTGTAAATCAATGAATTCTCATAAGCTTGATCTCGAAGCTCATTAAGCTCATTTAGTTGCAGCTTCCGATGGTCACCCGCGGTTTTAAGATCGAAATTTACATGTTTAAGAGCCCAATACGCTTTGTGTTCCAATTCGACCGGTAAATGACAAGACTTTCCATAAACGAGCTTATAAGGTGTGCATCCGATTGGTGTTTTGAAAGCGGTTCGGAATGCCCACAAAGCATCGTCTAGCTTGTCAGACTAGGAGGCACGGTTTTCTCCTACCGTCCTTTCAAGAATACGCTTAAGACCACGATTTGACACTTCAACTTGACCACTCATTTGAGGGTGGTAAGCGGTAGCTAAACGATGTGTGACTCCATATTTAGACATCACTTTGGCAAATTGATCATTACAAAAGTGGGTCCCACGATCGCTTATTATAGCTCTCGGTGTTCCAAATCGGGCAAAAAGAGACTTTAAAATTTTCACAACTACACGAGCATCGTTTGTGGGGAGTGCCTTTGCTTCAACCCATTTCGAAAGATAGTCGACTGCTACAAGAATATACTTATTCCCTTTGGATGACGGAAAAGGTCCCATAAAATCAATACCCCATATGTCGAAGATTTCACAAACTTGGATAGCGTTTTGAGGCATTTCATCACGTTGAGAAATTTTGCCTTGTCGTTGGCACGTATCACAAGATTTGATCATCGAATGAGCATCTCGATATATAGTGGGCCAAAAGAAACCGGCATCAAATACTTTTCGAGCGGTGAGATTGGCACTATGATGGCCCCCGGTGGGTCCTTCATGACAAGCCTTGAGGATTTCAAGAGCTTCGTGTCCATGTACACACCTATGAATGATTTGATCCGCACATATACGAAAGAGGTAGGGATCATCCCAGAAATAATGTTTTACGTCTTTGAAAAATTTCCTCTTCTGTTGAGTTGACATTCCTTTTATGATAAAATTCCCCGCATGGTAGTTTGCAAAATCGGCAAACCATGGGGTACTTCCGTTTGATATAACTCCAAGAGTTTCTAAAGGAAAATGTTCGTTAATGTCTTTGTTCTGGTTGGAAGTGAAGCTTTGGATGTTGGTGCATATGATTTGTGATGTTTTGGTGTTTGATAATAAGGATCTTGCATTGTTTGAGCAGTAGCAACAAGTGCTAATGGGTTAGCATTCTTGGCCATTCTTTCAGCACGGAGTTCATTAACTTCCTTTTGGTATTGTTTCAGAATGTCAAAGAGCTTATGATATGAAACTTCATCCAACTTGTGTTGTTGCTTCACAATCGTGACAAATCTTGACCATTCTGGTTGAAGTTGTTGAAGAAATTGAACATTGACTTGCATCGTTGCAACTGTCAAATTGTTTCTGATCATTTCATTCATCATCTTGTAGAATCTTGTGTAGTAAGACTCAATTGTCTCTCCATCGTGAGAGGTGAATTGACCAAACTCCCAAAATAAGTTTGTCTTGACATCTTGAATATTGAGTGATTCACCTTGTTGTATCCTTTTGATGGCTTCCCACATTTCTTGAGCTGCATCAACAGTTGAGTAGATTTCATCTCCAATTCTAGTCAATATCAAATGAATCGCTTCTTTTTCAGATTCATAATGAGCTTTGTTCTCAGGAGTCATATTCAGAACTGTCTCGACTGATGTTTTTGCAGGAACTTCCGGAGAATCCTCTGTTGCCGGAACAGCTGGTGTAGTGACCATTGTTGGAGTATAAGGACCTGTGAGAATGCACTTTCGTAAGGCATCACCATTTGGTCTTGTATCAATGTATCGTAAGAACCGTGATCGCCATTGTGCATATCGTCCTGTTGCAAGCATTGGTGGACGATCCCTTGAACCAGCTGCCATTATGTTGTTATGCATTTGACTGTCGGTTGTGGAAGTTGCAATTGGAGTCGTCATGATGGATGATTGAAGAATTATGAAGTGAGAAGGATTTGTAGGATCTTAAGCAGGTAAAGTGATTGTTGTTGTAGATTGAGTACAATTAATGTTCACGGGATTTTAAAATTTTTGGATTTAAACTGAGAGAAGAATCGTATCTTTCACGGGATTTTACAAAATCAAGAAAAAACCGTAAAACAAAAAAAATGACTAGTTCGGTTTGTGAAAAAAAACTAGTTCGGTTCTTATGTAAATCACCTAGTTCGGTTCAATGCTTGTTCGGTTCGTTGGTTCGGTTGTGTAGTTCGGTTCTAAAAGAAATCAACTAGTTCGGTCCTTTAGTTTGGTCCATAAGAGATTTCACTAGTTCGATTGTCCTTGTTTGATCCAAACACACGCCACTCGTTCGGTCCTCGAAGGATGAGACTCGTTCGATCCTCGAAGAAAAATCTAGTTCGGTCCAAACAGAAATAACCTACTAGAATGAAAATTAACACTACCAGACTTAACTTTGGTCAACCAGAATTAAGACTACTTAAACCAGAATTTAGTTAAACTAACTACCAGAATTATGACTACTTTAAATTTTTTATTTTTTTTTTTAAATTTTTTAAATTTTTTTTAATAAAAAATTTTTATTTTAAACCAGAATTTGGTGAAACTAACTAACAGGATTATACTAAACTATATAACTAAGCCTCCCCTTAAACATAGCTATGGGTTTTCATACCCAATACTAACCATATGAAATTAAGCTTGGTCCATCAAATGGTTTTTCAATAGCGTCAGCTACATTAAAGTCTGTGTGAATTTTCTGCCACCCTATTGAGCTTTTCTCTAAAACAATTCTTATAAAATGGTGGCGTTTCTCGATGTGCTTTGTTCATGAATGATAACAGTGGGTTCTTCACTAATTAATTAAGCTTTCATTATCAATGTGGATTTTGGTATTCATGAAATTGAAACCATTAGTCAGCAGTTGATTTGAACCAAAAATACGTTGTCCCACGCGTAATTTGCTGTAGCAGAAATATATTCTGCTTCTGTTGTAGAGGTAGCCACTATGGTTTGTTTCTTGCATTGCCAAGAAATTAATCTGCTTCTAAGAAATTGACAACCACTAGTTGTGGAGATTTCTGTAAGATTGGACCCGCATAGTCACTGTCTGAGAAAGAATAGAAAGCTTCCTGGTTAAAAAGATGATTCTCCTAGGAATACCTTAGCCAATTGGGTTTGCCCTTAAGTTTCATAAAGCATTCTCTTCACAGCATTTGATGTGAAGTCTTGGGAGTGACCTGAAAACGTGAACAAAAAACAATACTCTAACATTATTTCAGGCCTTAGAGGCTAGTTAAAACATGTGGGAAACCTATAATGGATTGTATAAGTGTACTCCACATAATCTGCTTCCTCATCTTTTGTTATGCATCTTGGTCTCCATAGGGGGTTTGCAAATTTCACACCAACAAGGTCAAACTTTTTCAGAATGCTACAACATACTTGTCTTGAGAAATAAAAATTCCATCTTGTCTTTTGTTTGTTTGCCAATCTAAGGAGAAGTATTGAGTTCTCCCTTTAGACTCATTTGAATAATGGCCTTCATCAAGCCTCAAATTCGTCACACAAGACCTTTTTAGTAGAGCCAAAGATGATATCATTACATACACTTGAAACCAGCATGATATCCTTCATATCTTTTTTTTTCTTAATAAATTAAAAGTCTTTTCAATGGTACACCTTCTGTTTCTATGCTCTCTAGAAATGTCGATAGAGTTGCATACCAAGCTTAGGGGCTTGTTGCAAGACATATAAAGCTTTGACAACCGTTATAAACGTTCTTAGTGATCAGGATCAACAAAAACAGGAGGTTGAGAAAAGATATCACCTCTTCATCTATAGTGCCATACAAAATGCAATTTTGGCCATCCTTTGGTATCTATGAACCCCATATACAAGAGGCAAAGGCTAAAATATAACTGATAGCTTATATTCTTGCTATGGAGCAAAAACATCATCACATTGTCTAATACCTCCTCTGTCTGTGACATTGGGCACACTAATCTTGCATTTATTTCTAACATACTACTCCTCATTTCATCCCGGTTTATTTCCGGTATACCCATTTTGTTCCAATTCACCTGTGGCTCCATGAGGTAATAGTTCTTGGAATCATACATGTTGCAGCTAAACGGTTACAACTCCTCTTGCCATAGCTTCGACCAACTGTCATCTTTAAGAGCTTCAGAAATCATTTTTAGGTTACTCCTGAGTTATGAAGCAGGCAAACAAGCATGTTGTTGATCTTTGTAATTGTTTCCTTTGCTGCTTATTGAACATAAGTTCACAAGTGCTGTGCTCCTGAAGTTTGCTTCACTCTGCTTTTAGTTTGCACAGAGACTTAGATCGCATGTATTTGGCTTTGTGGGTGGAATGTTTTTGAATCCTAAGAGTAGGATTGGGGACTAACAGCTTCTTTTGATGGTAAGTTGTTGAATTCATAGGACTCATACCATGTTCCTTCATACGAAGCTTCATCAAAAATTTCCTTTCTGAGGCTTGTTAAGATTGTAGCTATGGCATATCTGAATCATCTGAGCTGCAGGTTGAGTATTTACGGGTTCACTACCAAGAATTAACGATTTTAGTACTGGTAGCTTTGTCTAGTAGTGAATTCCCTTAGGATGCTTTTTGAGACAAGTTGATCCTAGTCTCTTCTAAAGCTAGATTTCAGGCAACGTGTATCTTCTAAAATAACAATAGAAAAAGCTTCCTTCTCTTGTGTTTGAAGGTTTTGAAGTTTTGTCAAAAACTTCTCTTCCTTTGAATTAGTAGAAGACTTCCTTGGTCTAACTTTTGCTGCAAAATGCTTGATTACTGTAGGCACAACAACAAGCTCCTCATCCTCATGTGCTTCCTTAGAAGTATTTGCATTAGGAGTTTGTAGAGTACATGCATTGTTAGTTTATTCTGAAGGCTGCTTGTGGTTAGATTGATTGTTCCAAACGACACAGAATTATAATTCAGAGAAATCAGTGGAAGATAATCAATATCAAACATCCATCTTATAAACTACTCCTTTCACATTGTTCTTGCTTCAAGACAATTTTACATGCAGATTTAATTCTACATTTTTGGTTACTCAAATTATATTCCCTAAAGGCTTGCTATTTAGTGAGTAACCAATAAGAAACCCTCATCAAATCTTTCCATCAAACTTGCACGCACACTTAGAGTATCTATATGTAACATGGCCCCTAACAAGGTCTTATGTTGTCTTAATAATTGGTTTGTGGCCCAAACAATAGCTCATGTGGAGTTTTGTTTTAAGTTTAAGTCACTCTTCCCTATTAAAAGACATAGCAAGCAGTATAACTGCTTCTGCCCTAAAAGTAGGTTGGGTAAAATAGTGAGTATGCTAGCATAGTTATAGCAATGCCTAAATTAGGATCTCCTGCTACATTCTTTCTGCAACTCCATTCTGCTGTGGAGGAGTTCTGGCATTGCTTTTACTCTTGTTTTATTCCCTTGTTCCCATAAAATTCAAGCATATCCCTATTTTTAAATTCAGTGCCATTATCTGATCTAATGATTTTAATCCTGTGATTAAGATGGTTTTCAATTTGTCTAAAGAAGTTTTGAAGGATGCCACTAGTTTCATCATTTGTAGCCAAGAAGAAAATACAAATAAATCTGGTACAATCATCAAGTAAATTAACCAAGGCAATAACATGCCATGATTAATATCTTTTACAGAAGTTAGCCCCAAAAAAGATCCATAGGCAAGTATGTAAAGGCTCGGTATTATTCTTTTATTTAGACTTGCAGTGAGGGCCTTGTTGTTGTTTACCTCTTTATTGGCATGGAAACATATGTATGGTATTTTGAAAAAACTTGGAAGGAGAACTTTTTATACAATGGTTTCCCTTCACAAGGTTGTTTATGTTTTGATACGCATATATATTATACTATATATTATTTTCACAAGAGCAATTAAAAAAAATTCCCTAAGGAATTTCTCTCTTTAAATATATATTTATATATATAAAACTATACGTTTGTTTATCCGGGATGGATGATTTCCCGTGGTCGTTTTCCCATCGATTTGAGAAATTGAAACCTAGCTTGATATTGATACTGATTTTGAAGGGGTATCGAAGATTGATTGAGTTTTTCTATACACTACTAATTAAAAACAAGCAATTAAAAAAAAAAAACAATTAAAGCACTTTACAAAAATTAGGGGAAACATAAATTATAACGCGATAATTAAGTAAGTAGACTAAATTTAACTCCTAAAAATGTAAACTAAATTTCTAATCCTAAGATAGGACAAAAGAAAATTTTAGGAAAAAGAAAAACATTTTTTGATTATTTTTGAATTTATTATGAATTAAAAACTAATTTAATCTAATTAAATCTTAAAAAATAGCAAATTAAGTACTAAAAATTTGGAAAAATGATTTTTAAACTTAGAAAAGTCTAAAATAACATAAAAACTCAGAAAACTATTTTTAACTATTTTTAAAATTAAAATCCTTTTTTTTAAATTAAAAATAAAAGCTTAAAAATGAAAATTAAAATCTAAAAGTGGTGAAAATGATTTTACTGAATGTAAACCTAAAGCTATTTTTTATAAAACTAAAAACTATTTTTTTGTATTTTTCTAAAACTTTTTTCTATTTTTTATGTATTTTTTAAGATTTTTACTTTCGAAAAACTATTAAAAATAAAATAATTGATGAAAAATTACGAAAAATTCAGGAAAAATCTAAAATGTAACAAAGATTAATAGAAAAATAAAAGACAGAACTCAGCTTATTAAATAAGCTGAGAAAAGAGCTTATAAAGCTACGGCTTATAAATGAAAAGGAAAATGAAAACTTGTATAAGTATTTAATGAAAGGAAACACTGATGGATGAGCTATTGTAGCACATTTGTTAAGGTATATGGCATATAAGAGGGAAGTCGTGGGTTCGAGGCAGGCAAACCCCAACTTTTTGCATTTTTTTATTTTTCTTACTTTTAACAAATCTAAATATCTAAACTTATTAAAAACATGATTTTAAACAACTTTAAAACTGAGCTTTTTATCTAAAAGTGACAAATAAGCCCTTAAAACTGCTTATCAAAAAGTTGTTCACGAAAAGTGGTGTTTTGCTCTTAGTTTGACTAAATTAATTGTAATATAAGCTCAAAATAAGCTCAAATTTAAAAAAGGAAAGAAGCTTTGGATAAAGCTCTAATGTATACTAGCTAAAATTGAAAAGTAAAATAACCTTGGTTCATCTCTAAACTAAATGGAATCTTGAGATGAAATGCTAACTCACGGAAATAAGCCAAAGTGCTCAAATCTTTTTAAGCTAAAAAGCTTATTATGGCAATTTAGAACCTTAAGCTATTGGTATACTGCTTTACTAGATATAAAGCTAGATAACTAAATCATAAAAACAAATATATCAAGCTAGAAATCAAAAATTTATATCCTAAATTTAGACTATATTTTTGGTATTTTGATTTTTTTCTAGTGGACTTTTAAAAGCAAAATTGTACTACAGTAGAAGCTATAGAATATGAAAAATAAGTCTTAAATGAATTAAGCTTACTACCTAACACTAAATCCTACTCTAACCTTAAAAGCTAAATCCTATGATTACCTAGTTAAAAATTAAGCAAAAAGTGACAGCAGGAACAGCTTAGTTCCTGCTGATACACTTTGCACAAGCACAAACCAAATAGTGCAGGTTACCTAAAGGGTAATCCTGCACTTAAAAACACTCAATTGGAGTGAGGCAAACAAGTTTTAAAACACACAAAAGCTTTAATCTGACTTAAGCATCTAACTTAAGCTAATAACTCCCATGGTTGCAGAATACTTTATATAAGCCATATAACTTTTTATATTTTCTAAACTAACTTATGAAATTCTTCTCTCTAATTGATATTAAATGGAAACCAAAGTAACTTACAAACAAATTGCACTAAAAACTTTGACTTTCACGTGGTCAAATGGGTATAAAACCAAACACCCCTTTATAAACATGACTAAAATGGATTTGAGCTTTAAACTTGATAATCTACCTAACAAGTATTACTACCAGATATCTTTAAGCTTATAATACATTAAAAAACATAAATCACAACTGAATAAGCTGAATTTTCAGATCTAAATACTATGCTATCCTTTTTTTGGTTTTTATGGTTTATTAAAGATCATAACTATGAAAAACTAAAATCTATATGATAAGGCTTGAAAAAGATTAAAAGATTATGAGTAATAAGCACAAGTAGAGAGATTTAATCACTAAGAGTTGTAGATTAAGCAAATAAGCAGAAATTACTCTAAATAAGCAATTTAAGCTAAATATGTAAAGAGACAAGGAATATAAAAAGGAAACTTACTTTAAACTTCAGATAAACAGAAGCTAATATCTTAAAAATAACAGCTACAAGCTCTAGGCCTTATTCTTGTGGAATAAGCTAGTATAAGTCCTTGGGAGTTCATCCATTGCTAACTCCCCTTCCTTAAGCTTAAATCCAATAAAGTCCAAGGTAAATGTAAGTTAAGTTGTTTTAAGGTTTAGATAGGATTATTTCTGAATTGATTAAGATCTATTTCAGCTTATAGAAAGGAAAAGAGATATTATGTGCTTATTAGCTTATTAAACAGTTTCAGTTGTATGAGAGAGCTTATGTGTGGATAAGAAAAGAGAGCTTTATAAACAAAAATTAAACCAATTTCATTAAAAACAGAATTACTTTACTTAAAAAGAAGTTACAACTGATTTTAATCAATATTACATTAAGCTTTGAAAAACTTCACTAGGCTAAAACTTAGAAAGAAAAGGAACATCGCAATTGTGTGTGTGATTGGCGTGTTTTCTATAGCAACTTTAGTGAAGCTTCTAGGCCTTTGAGTCTCTGCACGCTCCTCTTAATCTACACCCTTCAATTCTTCAATCATTGGATCTTAAGTTTTAGCCGTTGGATCATAAGTGTACCTTCACAGATTGCATAGTTGGCAATCCATGTGAGGCTCACTTGTGCTTCTTCTCTGAGTAGAAATAGTACAAAACCCACATTCCATGTGTGCTTTCCTTGCTCTGACGTGGCTTGATCATGAGAGTGAGCTAATGATTGCTTTGATAAGACTGAATTAACCTTGCCATTTTTTGTTACTACACATGAATAGAATGTAATACCTTCAATTGTAAATCCCTTTGATGTACCTTTGGTGATCGTTAGCGACGATGGGTGAATAGTACCCAATGTCTCTTGGCGCCAAATTTTTTAAATGAAAGGTATTTAAAATCAGTTGGGGGGGGTGGGGAGTCTGGGTTTATTTACACAATTCGGTCCCTCTCTTTGTTATACACTTTTAGTTGTAAAAAGGAGCCTTAGGTTTCAGAAATGCAGCGAAATGGTCCCTTGTGTTTAGGATAAAGATAATGGGCTAGTTAAAAAAAAAATAAAAAAAATAAAAATAATATGGGCTTAGGCCTTTAGTCTTTTGGTTTTATAAGGTGTTCAGGAATAAGGGATTTGAGTGGCTTGAAGGACCCCATTAAGGGTTTCTACGGGGCCCAATGAGAAGGTGATGGGACTATTTTTGACTTTTAAGAAACTTGAGGTTAACAAATGGAACATTTTAGTGTTTTGTTTTTTAGTGGTTGACTGATGTTGACCCATGTTGACCATGTTGATGATTTTGACTGAGGGCTGATATTGTCTGGCTTCGGGCTTTGTATTCTTCTTGATTCCGTGTCGAGCTTGCCGTTTTTGAGGTTTTCTTATTGATTTTGATATTATCCGTTCTAACACGCACAAAACACAAATACAAACACTAGGAACGCAATAATTAGCTCCTAGCCCTTTTCAAAAGATCCAAAATGTCATTCAAGATTAAAAGTCCACATTCGAGGCACCCGAAATTTAGCTTTTATTAGGCTACTTAAGAAAGGCAACCATTCATGTTATATACCCTTAAGGCTCTTTTAAGAATGAATGGAACAATTTATTTGCACCATATTACCCTTTGGCTCTTTAAGGCATAAACAAGACATATATTAAGAAAACATTATTACACCTCAGTCCTTTAGAAGGTCTACAACATCGGCCATGCCTCCAACAAGATGTAGCAAACCTATTACGACATTTGGTAACTTCCTGACCTTTTAGATGAAGGCCTTAAACATCGGTTTGAGCGGCAAGATACAGCAAAAACTTTTATCAGTTTGGATTATTAGTGAATTCTACTTATCCCATATACCCTAAGGATCATTTACAGGAAGAAGCAAATTTTTTATAAATGTTTGATTACATTAATTTGCAAATTAAGTATTTCCTGATGTATAAACTTATCCTAATCACAAAGAACTAAAGAAAACTTATATTAGCTAATAAATTATCCAAAAAAACCGCACAACTCTATTTTTTAAACATTCCTATATATAAAGGTGAAACAAGCTTAATGGGAGAAAAAAGCCACAATTAACACTTATGAGCTTGAAGAAACAAATATTCTACGTTTAATGTATGATTAAAATAACAATATCATTTCTTGATATTCGCAAAAGAAATTCGCACTACTTAGCCTATATAAAATCAACTTGGCATATTTAAAATATTCTTGTAGATTAGCACAAGTCTTTCATTTATAACGATTTCAAGTCTGCATGTTTAAAGTCTAATATGAGTATAGCAATATACTTTTAATTCATTAATTGTCAAGGGGGAAAGATAGAACTTACTCGTGTTCGTTAAAGGTCAAAAATTACTTCTTATTCTTACCAACAGAAAACCTACATTCGTGTCTTAACACTTTTTTTTAACTATATATGACAAATAAGAACTTAAAATTTTAAATTTTTTGCTATTTTTGTGGGAAAACGGGTACGTGGGAACAAAACAATAAGCAGGAAACATCAAATTAATAGATTCCCTCCCCAAACTAAAATGAAACATTGTCCTCAATGTTTAAAGGCGGGTCTCTACGTAGATCTAAGCCATTTATGAATTATGCAAAGACAAACGTGAATCGATAAGATGAAAGGATATTGGATTTCCCCAAACTAATTTCACACAAAGGATGAGAAGCTCGAGTGAAACGGGACACAATCACTGGACACGAGAGGTTTTAGAATTTGTTGGTTTGATCCTACAAAAATCACAACAAGCAACAAACAACAAACAACGAGAAATTGGAAGAGGATAGCCTCTTCACACATCACAACACATAAGATAGAAAATAGAAAGGAAATAGAAAGGATAAACATGGGGTGAACTCCCACGAAGCGGCTTGTTTTTGGTCACCGAGTCGCACGCTGACTCGATCTGAATTTAGTTGTCCCTACGGGGGTGAGGAGATCGGGACAACCTTGGGTGGTATGCCCCCTCCGAATAGGGGGTATAATTGAAACCAAGGATCCCACAGTAATGTTTCACACGGTGACAATATACTTGAAATACAGGCCATCGGGGTTGAGATAATTCCATGTTAGTAAGGAAAAACTTGAGCAATAGTGAAAAGGTTCTGACAACGAAGTTTTGAGCTTTCCGAAGAATATCTTTAACGGTGAGTTGAAGAGTAAAAACTTGATCACCAACATTGAAGATTCGATTCTGATCTTTGAGTCGTGAAGTTTCTTAGTCTTCTCCGTGTAGATTTATTGATTCTCATAAGGCTGATCTCGAAGCTCGTTAGTTCATTTAGTTGCAGCTTCGATGATCACCAGCGGGTTTTGAGGTCAAAATTTACGTGCTTCAGAGAACAACTACTGCTTTGTGTTCAATTCGACTGGAATGACAAGACTTTCCATAAACTGAGCTGGATAGGGTGTGCATCGTTTGTGTTTTGAAAGCTGGTTTGGATAATGCCCACAAAGCATCGTCTAGCTTGTCAGACAAGAGGCACAGTTTTTTTCTACGTCCTTTCAAGAATACGATTAAGACCTCGATTTTGACACCCAACTTGACCACTCGTGTATGGGTGGTAAAGCGGTAGGTAAACGATGTGTGAATCCATATTTAGCATCACTTTGGCAAATTGATCATTGCAAAAGTGGGTCCCATGATCGCTTATTATAGCTCTCGGTGTTCCAAATCGGGCAATTTCGAGACTTTAAAATTTTCACAACTACACGAGCATCGTTTGTGGGAGGCCACTTTGCTTAACCATTCTAAAAAGATAGTCGACTGCTACAAGGATTATACTTATTCCCTTTGGATAACGGTAAAAGGTCCCATAAAATCAATACCAATATGTCAAAGATTTTACAAACTTGGATAACGTTTAGAGGCATTTCATCACGATGAGAAATTTTCCTTGTCGTTGGCACGTATCATAAGATTTGATCATCGATTGTGCATTCTCGTTATATTAGTGGGTCAAAAAGAATAACGGCATCAAATACTTTTTGAGCGGTGAGATTGGCACTATTGATGGGCCCTGGTGGGTCCTGCTGACATGCCTGAGGATTTCAAAAAAAAGAGATTCGCGTCCAGTACATACCTACGCACATTGATTTGATCCGTTACATATACGAAAGAGGTAGGGATCATCCAAGAAATAATGTTTTATATCTTTGATATATTTCCTCTTTGTTGAGTTGGACATTCCTTTTTATGATCGAATTTTCCCGCAATGGTAGTTTGCAAAAATCGGCAAAAAAAACCCCTATGGGGTACTTCCGTTGGATATTTTAATCAAGAGTTTCTAAAGGAAGATGTTCGTTAATCGCTCTTTGTTTTCCAAAACCTCTTTTGTGAGGATTCGCGAGTTTGACAAATGTTCGGCGGGCTAGATTTTCACTTCCTTTATTGTCACAGAATGGTGATATCGGAACTCTTTGTAAAAAGTAAACTACCCATTCGAAGCAACCTTGGCTTGGCATCTTTGTTTGTTCATGAGGTATTTTCAATGCAGAGTGGTCGGTCATAACAATGCTTTTAGAGATAAGACAAGATATGGCGATAACTTCTCTAAAAGATATACACTACGGGGAGCATTCTCCTTCTCCGTTGTAGGTAAGGAATTTGAGCTTTTGGTCATCGTCTTAACTAGCATAATGTACGGTTGAAAAAGCTTCGTATTACGTTTGTCCAAAAACCGCCCAGCGCAAAATCGCTTTGCATCACACATTAATTCGAAAGGTATGTTCCAATATGGACAAGTAAATCGAAGCTTCGGTAAGCTTCTTCTTTAGAGTTTCCGGAAGCATTGATACAATTTGGAGAAAATACAACGGTTTTTGTGTCTTTTTTGAGAAGGTGGTTATTGGTCTAGAAATCTTGGAAAAGTCTTGAATGAAACAAACGGTAAAATCCCGCATGACCTAAGAAACTTCTAACTCCTTTGACGGTAGTCGGATGAGGGAGTTTAGCAATCACATCGATTTGCTTGTACTGGTCGACCTCTATTCCGACTTGATTATCTTATGACCTAAAAACAGAATACCTGACTTTACACATGAAATGACATTTTTAATATTAAGGACAGTTTTTGTGTCTTCACATCTTTTTAACATTCGTTCAAGATTAGAAAGACAAGAATCAATATTATCGACCAAAATCGGAAAAATCATCATAAAACACTCCTTTTGTTCTTTTCTATTTCATATCGTGGAAAGTTTGCCCATCATTACAACATTGAAAGGTTCTGGAGCATTACATTATCCTAATGGCATACAACGATAAGCCAAAAGTACCGTACGGGACGTATTAGTCATTTTTTGATTCATGAGACAAGTAGAATCTGAAAAACCCTGAAAAAAACCATCTAAGAAACTTAGAATATCATTTCCGGCTAGACGTTCTAGATTTGATCATGAACGGTAGAGAGGAAAATGATTCTTACGAGTTGCTTCGTTAGGCTTCCATTTAAATCGATACATACTTCAAATCCTGGTACTAGACGTGTCAGAGTTAAATTCATTTTCTCATTGCAACGACGGTCATTCCTCTTTTTTAGGGACACAATGCATTGAGACTTAACTACGGGTGTCGGAGAAGATCGGGTATATCATTCCGGCATCAAGAAGTTTAATCACCTCCTTCTTAATGACTTCATGAATTTTCAGGTTCACCCATCTTTGACTTTGAACCGATGGTTTACAATCGTCTTCCATTTAAAATCTTATGCAGTAAAATCGAGGGTCGATACCTTGATATCGGTTATTTTCCAAGCAATGGCACGTTTATGAGATTTAAGAAAATTAATGAGAGTTTCTTTTTGATCGTTTTTTAAACCTTTTGCTATGATAACGGGTAACTTATCGTTTTCTTCCAAGAAAGCATATTCTAAGTGAGATGGTAAGTCTTTTAATTCCAATTCCGGAGGCTCTTCAATTGAAGATTTGGCCTCGGTAACTTCACTTTGCTTAAGGTCCATCGGAGGAAGTTGAAACGGGTCATCATTTAACAATTGTTCAAGCACATAAATGTCTTCCTCCGGATCACAATCATCATGATCACTTTCCAAAGAGATTGATTTGTCATAAAGATAAGCATCAATTTCTTCTAAAGTAAATTCGGAAGTAAACGGCTTTGACGTCGAAGTGGGATTGCCACTTGAAAAATCATCACTAGGAAATCCTAACAATTCTGGAGCATACTCCTCACAAATTTCATCAATGATGTCAATTCGGTTTACCGATTTGTCATTCGTAGAGGAATATTTCATGGTTTGGTCTAAATTGAAAGTGACGGCTTCGTTGTCAACACGGAGGGTGATTTCTCCTTCGTAAACGTCAATTAAGGTACGATCGGTTTTCAAAAATGACCTTCCAAGTATAAGAGGTACTCGGGGATCAGCTTCGACATCGACAACTACAAAATCGGCGGGAAAGTGGAATTTTCCAACTTTAACGTAGACGTCTTCGGTAAACCCTTAGGGTAAGTTATGGATCGGTCCGCTAACTCTAAAGTCATTCGAGTCGGTGAAAGTTCGGGCAAAGAAAGTTTTTTCCAAATTGAAAGGGGCATTAGATTTATGCTCGCACCAAGATCGGCCAAGGCGTGACATATCTCCATTCCCGGGAATTCACAAGGAATAAGAAATTTACCCGGATCTCCTAGCTTTTCGGGAAGCTTTTTAAGGAGCATCGCCGAGCAATTCTCGTTCAATGGAATTTTCACTAATTCGAGCAACTTTTCTTTATTCATTAACAAATCCCTAATCGTAGGAGCAAATCTTGAAACATTTGAAAAATCTTTTCTTTTTGGTATGAAGCTTTTTCTCGATTCTTTTGATTGTCTCGTCTTGAAGGGTAAGGAATATTTGGCTTAGGTACCGTCTTCGGAATCTCGGGTTCCGGAATCGGTTTAGGGATAACCGGAGGTGGGATTTGAGCGGTACTTCCTTGGAAATCATTTTGCTCCTCATCCGTTATTTCCTCGGTCTCTCGTTCCACAACTTCTTTCGGAGAAGGTTTGTTTGGATTCGAGGGTCCCTCGTAAGCTACACCACTTCGGGTAGTGATTGCTTTCATCTCGCCCTTCGGGTTAGGAATCGTATTACTCGGAAGAGTACCCGAAGGTGAGGCTTGGGCTTGAAAGAAACTACTTAACATGTTTTGAAGATTATTTTGCAAATGGCGGTTTGTTGATTCTTGATTGTATTTTGAATCTCGTTCTTTAACTCTCCTTTCATCGAAGTGATTTGGTATTGCAAATTCCTAATCGTTTGATCATTAGACTTCTTGTAATTCGAAAAATCATTTGAAAAATCGTTCACTTGATTATTAGGCACTTGAAACGGTTGATTTTGAAATCCTTGGTTTTGAAAATTCGAAGCATGATTAACTTGACCTTGAAAACCTTGATTTTGAAAATTGTTCCCTCGATTGAAATTATTCCCTTGACCTTGATTATTATAATTCTTATTTTGACTTTGATTTTGCACCGGAGCAAATCCTGGTGGTGCCATTTGATTACTAACTCGATTTGGTGGGGTGGTTGATTGATTTTTAAACTAACACCTCTTTTATATATATAATATATAATAAAATATATATAATAAGTATAATCTAAAAAATAATAAATGAATCCGAGAAGTAGTGTAGAATATCCCCGGGTCGTTTATCCCCAACGAGGTTGTGCTTGAGAATCGATACAGTCGGAAAATTGGAGTTCGAATGAGATTAATGATTTGAGAGTGTAGAAAGCTAAATTAATCAATAACAAGCAAAAACGATTGAGAAAAACCTAAAAATTATGAAATTAAACTGAAAAACGAGAGCAGAAATCCCGAACAAGGGGTCAAAA
>BQNB010129302.1:4494-19138 GCA_026074375.1 Tanacetum coccineum
ACACGTCCAACCAAAAACACCGGCCGCCAAACATCCCGCAGCGGAGCGCGGGTGAACCTAACTTGTTGAGTAAAATCCTAAAAATCATTATGTATGTCATTACTTTATCTCAAAAATTGACATTGGTGGTAGACTAGTAGCCATAACTCTAGTAGTTCCTACCAACCTAATAGCTCCGGGTACAGTTGAGCCGTCGTGCTCGTGCCGTCATGTAAAAGTGGTGCCACGTCACCACTTTTTCTCATAACACCAAAATACACGAAAACACCAAAAAACAGGCTCCCTGGTTAATACCAACATTTCTGGTGTTATAGTGACTCCACTTTTACTTAAATTTTTTTTTCATTCTATACATATAAAAAAAAACTTTTTAAATAAAATTCAAATTCTAATTTCATTAATAACTAAAAAACATTACATAAACTTAAAAAAAATACATAAACTTAAATAAAAAAATACAATAAACTTAAATAAAAAAATACATAAACTTATAGTGACCCGTATTTTTTTTGGCAAAGGATTTTTTTCGGCCTTGTTTGTGTGACGGACCGCCCTCGTCGGATTCATTCGATTGTTGTGGTACTTGAGACGAATGTTGAGGATATTGTTGAGATTGTTGGAATTGTTGTGATTGTTGGAATTGTTGAGAAGATTGCGTTTGTGAAAACCATGTAGAAAATTGCTCGGGAGTACAATTCATGAATGGGTTTGGAGATGGGGCTTGGAAGTTGGCGAATGGGTTTGGTATATTGGGGCGTGTAGGAATTTGATTGGTATTAGAGGTGATGGAGTTTGCGGATGATGGAGTATTTGGATTAGACGAAGAGGAAGAATTAGGTAATTGCGTATTCGGTATTTGTAGCTCGTTGAAGTAGTTGTTTATCCATTGGTTGAGATTCATTTTGGTGAAGTTTTATATAATTGGAAGGGATGGTATAAAAAGATAGAAGTTTTATAAGAAAGTATGGTATAAAGTGGTAGATGTGTTTGGTTTTTATAGTGTGAAAATGGGTAAAAAATGAAGAAAAAAACAAAAAAACGGCTAGTTTTAGCCATAAATATTTTTCTAGCCGTTACCTTCCAACTACATTTTCAAATTTCAATAAAAAAAAAAAATTTAGTGCACGAAAACGCGAGCCTGTTGTGGTCCTCGCGTTTTCGTGTGGCGTTTTCGCACGACCATTTGGGCTGGTTGTACCGGCGCGAGGCACGAAAACACCAACTCTGTTGTGGTCCTCGCGTTTTCGTGTGACGTTTTCGTGCCAAAACGTTAAAAAAATGCACTGTACCGAGGCCTCTAAACGAAAAATGCTTATGAATCATAATAGGGAATAGTGGTAAATAACTTAAAAAGTACGTTTAGTAGTTATTCCGCATAACCCAGGAAATGAATTGTTTTAGTGAGTTTTAGTCGGGAATTATAATTAAACTCATGATTAATTCTTAGAAAATCCTCAAAAACCGTTCAACTAGCCGTTTGAGTGGGAACGTGAAATAGTGATAGTATTTGAAAATGCTTCAATGGCAGGTATTAGGGAGGGTATGTTTAAGCTTAACTTTGAGCTTATGAGTTTATCTATCTCAATTTAACTTTCATAAGCCCTATTTTCTGACTTACTTTGAAACTTGTACATATATAAAAAGCTTAGTAATTAGTATAAGCAAGCTTAAATAAATGGATTAGTTTTATTTTTTTTAGGGAAAAGGCGAACTTATATTAAGACATATTCCCTAACAGAAACAATTACATTTGAATAAAAGAAAAGAGATTCTGACAAGCCCAGAATCTCATACAACAGACTGCTAAACAAAGCCTATCTGAATTATTCTATCTCGGATGCAACTGAACAAAAGTTGTCTCATACACCTTATCCAATATCAGACAACAACAATTTTCAGAAAAGTTCATCAATATTCACCAAACCATATCCTCTCGACTACATTTCCTAGTCCATAGAGAGCTCAGACCACTCAACCCACATCCACAGTGATCAAGATGTCCACAGACTAGGCATCATTAAGAAGGATATAGCACCCATACTCTAAAATGAAGGGCTATACCCAACTAGTTACATTTCCTAGTCGTTTACTCCACAAGACCAATTAGCAGTTGCATCCTCACTAACTAATCAAGGAAGCAAAGAGGGCTAGGCATCACTAGCCAGGGAACACACACCTTCATTTAGAAACCAGCTTATCCTCCTCACACTGATGTAAATCCAAGACCAAGAAGTCCCATCTTACATGACTCTCTATTCAAGGCTTTTTACACCACACCAAGCTCACTTACCCTTCACATCAGAAAACCAACTTTATGGTATCAACCCATATTGACAATTAAAAAATGTACCAACCCCCTAGGCCAAATTGTTCTGTCAGTGCCATTAGAATAGGACACAAAGAAAGATACCAAGATACAAGGCCATCTGATGTAGCAAGCTTAATTATCATGATAAAAGTGTCTGAGATATATCACAAGTTTATATATTTGCAGCAGACCCTTGTAAGCCACTTTTACCATCTTCACTATCAACATCCAAACACCCCTTTAAAGGAACAGAGCATTTTATGCAATATGTTATCAATGGTTAATAGAGTTGCCAGTTTACCAGACATCAATCCATACTCCTATCCTCCTTTTTGTTTGAACTCTTGCTTTCTGGCTAGTTTCACCTTCCATATAGATTACACTTGGATTACACTATCATTATTCTTGAAAGTGATGGCATATTTTTGCTCTGATTCTTCTTTTTTTTTTTTTTTTCTTTTTTTGTTTTTTTTTTAAACAAATATCAAACCTAATTTCATTTGCTTCTCTTCTACTATTGTTGAACAACCTCATGTTCCTTTCTTGCAAAATGTAATAAACATTAGCAGCAAAACATAGCTTCCTTATAACCACCCATATGTTATTCTTTCCTTTTTCTTTGCTCATTTCTTTCAGAATATTCTTCCATTTGTTTTCTTTTATCTTCAGATTGGCATTATCAGAGACCTTCTTCCAAACTTTTTGAGCATAATCACAATTGAAAAACAAATGATCATGTGAATCAGGTTCTTTTTAGCACAAGCTGCATTCAAAGTTTTTATTTGGGAACCACTTAGCCATCCAGTCTTGAGTACTCAATTTCTTTTTTACAGCAAGCCATAGGATAAATGTGTGTTTGAGAATGTAGTTTGAATGCCAAACAAGATTATACCAGCACACTTTGTCACTATTTCCTCTAACATCCTTCCACACTATGTTAGTTGAAAACTTTCTATCATTCCCATTATTATCCACCTATACAGGCATATTAGGTGTATTAGACAGAATTGGGGCCTTAATATTTCTCAGCCAATGGTAATTTATCAACCAATCTTGAGGCCATTTCCATCCACTACCATCCAATATATCAATGAGCTTATCTTGATCATTAAATCCAGCATAAAATATTTCTTTTTTGCTAATAATGTTGGATAATGAGGTTTCACTATTCCATTTATCATGCCAAACACTAATGCTTTTCCCATCCCTAATTCTAAATCTCATATGATTACCTACCCAACTTCTGAGATTCGGCAAACATTTCCATCCCTAGCTATCTTTTGAATTAGCAGATACATCCCAAACACTCATTTTCTTTAATTTCACCACATTAATCCACTTGACCCAAAGTGATTCTTTTCTTGAAGCAACATTCCATAATTATTTAAGAAGTTTTGTTCCATAGCTCTAAGGATTTAAAACCTAAACCCCCTTGATCTCTAGGCTTGCACACATCAACCCATGATACTTTAGCTTTTCCTTTGCAGCTTTCTCCATTGTTTCATAGAAATTTCTTGAACAGTTTTTCAATATCATTAATGACAAATTTGGGGAGAAGAAGCACTGATCCCCAATATACTTGCATAGATCCTAATACATAAGCTATAAGCTGAGCTCTACCTGCATAAGACAGACTTTTATTCTTCCAGTCACTTAACTTTTGATTAACTCTGTCAACAAGCTGCTTATAATCAGCTACACCAATTTTCTTAGTAACCAAAAGGACTCCTAGGTATCTCACTAGGAGTTTACCTTCTTTGAAAGGAAAAATGCAGCTGATAGCATTCTTTTCATTATCATCCAGACTGCCACAAAACATAGTACATTTACCAAGGTTTGGGTATAATCCCGATATAGCACTAAATTTATCCAAGGCCTTTTTAAGTGTTTGCACTAATACAACATTTTTAAATCATCTGCAAAGCATAGATGTGTGATCATCAACTGTTTGCAACCAAAATGATACTTAAAAGCTTTTTCCATCCCGATCTCCTCCTTAACTAGCAGATTAAGCATCTCCATTACCATAGTGAAGATATAAGGGGATATTGTGTCCCCTTGTCTCAGCCCTCTACCACTGTCACACCTTGACTACGACGGAAACACGAGGCATGACGGAGGATTGATCGTCATAACATAAAGAGTCAATATAGAGAAAACTAACATGCATTAAAACAAGTGTTACAACATCCTTCGGCAACAAGTATGGAACTTGTGTCAAAACGGTTAAACCAAATCACATAGTCTGAAATTATTACAATCAAAACCTCACAATGGAGGGATCAAGTCTAAAGGAATCCAAAAGCTAAACTTAAGCAAAGTTCCCAAATGCAAGTCTTTCAAGATAAGATCCATGAAGGATGCTCTTAGGTCTGCTAAAGTTTGTTATCTGATTTCACTGATCATTCGCAATACCTGAAAATGATACTCGAAAGGGTCAACATTACGTTGTTGAGCTCGTAGGTTTAGAAGTAAACCCTGTTGCTGTGCCAGAATATAAGAGTGGACAATTGTGCAATATGAAAACAGAATGCATACAATAAGATTTAAATTATCAACACATCAACACATCATACCAGGGTATCCCAACCTAAATCGACAAATCAATAGAATCCTCAAGCGCTTATAGTCCTCCGGACTTATCGCCCACCAGCTGGAGCTACACGGCCGGCTAAATAGTGTGGTGCAGAAATTCACATTGGAACTTCGCATAAATAGATTTTATAGTATTCGCATAGCATTCATATAGTGTTCGCATAGCATTCACGTAGTGTTTACATAGCATTCATATAGTGTCCACATAGCATTCATACACGCAGTCATTGGCACATAACGTTGTCCAAAAAGAAATTAAAGGTTTTTGCACAGTATTAAAAGTAGTTGAAATAGGTTTTGAGTGTCATTTTCCCCCAGCGGAAAAGAGTTTAAAAAATGGGGCTACGAGAACTCACCTTTAAACAAAGTGATAAGTAGCTGAGGATATGATTAAACAATTGTGTGCAATGACGTCCAGATACTGTAACACCCCCAAAATGGGTCGCAATGGAATATGGGTTTGGGAGCGTTACTTCATAGATCAACATCACAAGATATATAAGAACAACTTTTAAAAGTGTCGTTTAAAACTGATACATTGGATTTAAAATGTTTGTTACAAAAGCCCGAAGCTTTACTTGTTCATTGTTAAATTATACAAAGATTCCAGTTCATAATAAATGTTCCTCCAAAATGTAATGCAACCAAATCTTTAATGCAAATGACTTCCAAAATAACGACCACCAATGTATCCCTTGTCTTGTACCTCATTGATCTCCTGATAAAAATGCTTTAAAACGTCAACAATAATGTTGGTGAATTCATAGGTTTGTAAATTGTATGAGTGTAGGACCGCAATTGTTTAGAGTGTGTATTGCATGGTATACAATATCCAAAACAGTAAGTATTGCATGGTATACAATATCCAAAACAGTAAGTATTTCAAAGTTACTTGCGTCCAATTGTAAAAAGCATGCTCTCACCCTAAAACTTATAAATCATTGTAAAATGTAAAACGTGGGGCTATGAACTCACCTTGAGTTAATGAATATCAAGTATATCACAGATAATGCGTCACGGTAATGATCGAGTGCAACCTAATCCAATATAGGTCGTATAAGAACTAAGTACTTTGATTAACTAATACCATATACAATTCTATATAGCTACATCACCATCTAATTGTTTTAGTGAAATCGCATTTATAAAGTAAAAACGTTTGTAAATGCCTTGTTAGTAAAAATGATGTAACTTTCGCGTTTTAAGCCCGATTTTTACGTTTCTTATGCCCACGCTTTCGTATTAAGACGAGCTATCAAAATATGACATTTTCATATTTTTGACCTACTGTTGAACAGTACTTTTTACTGTTTACACTAGTTTATAAAATTATTTTTATAGTTTTAGTTATCATAAAAATCGTAAATGTCGTATTTTATTCGTTATAGCTCTGTTTTTAGCGATTCTTTTAAGCACGTCTTCGTTTTTAAAAGTTCTATCATATTAATGATGTTTTCAAAATGTATAAACCTGAGATAAACAATAACTTTTATAAAATTAGTTTTATAAAAGTATTTATTAACATAAAATCGTAAACTACGCATCTTTTTTGTTATTAATCCATTTTTCGTGTTTCTTACCTTTTTGGAATCATCATGAGACGTACTATTTAATAAAAATATAAAATAAATACTTTTATTTTCGAACCAAAACAGAAGGTTTTGATGTTTGTGTTAAAACATGTTTTAAACTTGATTTTGTACTTTTATGTTTAACCATCTTGCTACAAGTCCATTACAACATCCATTATCACATGTATTACCTTCCTAGGGTCCTTAAGTCCATCATTGTCCAAGAAATATCCAAGGATCACAAGATCACAAGTTTATTTACTCATTTGCTCATGACATGTATAAGTAACTTTTTATAACTACTACTTTATACTTATACATTTTATACTTAAACCAACATTGTACAATACTCATAATCTCATTATGACATGATATTACCAACCTCATAACATATGAAAAAGTGTACAAAATCATGCTTACAAGCAAAAGTTCATTTCACATGTTCAAAAGTATCCTAATGGTGATTTTGCTACATAGAACATATATACACATAAAATGATAAATGTAAAGACATAAAGGGTTTTAGATGACCTTAATGTGATGTGATATGATGAACCACAATATCTAAACCCTAGTTTAGATGATAAACCAAAGCTTGCACAACTTAAAAACCCTAATTCCAATTAGAAACCCTAATCCTTCCTTTTCCTTGCTTAACTCTTGTAAAGGCTTAACCAAGCCTTTAAACCTCTTTGGAATATCTTAGATATAGTGTGGGATTACTTGTAAATGTGTTAGATAAATTTTGGTATGGATTTGGTATATATTTGGGGTGAGCCGTGGGCTTGCATGAGAAAAAGGGAGAGATAAGTTGATTTTTGCTAAGTGTTATAAGAGTGTGTATGTTACTTACTAGTGTATGTGACTTATAAGGCCATAGGACTAGTCAAAGAACACAAGGAGGGTCTTAAGGAGGTCCTTGGTCAAGTTTACTATTGAAGCAAGTAAGAAAATAAGCCATGGTTCCTAAAAGTAGGGATTATCCCATGAAAACATGGAGAAGTGTTTCTATGATATTTTCTTGGTATATATCTACCTATATCCGGCCTTATATGCATATGTATGATATATTTTTGTGATTTTTGGGTATTGGGTATAAAAGTGGGTATTTGTTGAAGTGTAAAAAATTTGGGTGGTTCCGGGAATGCCTAAACGTATTTTATCGCGAAACGTAATCAATTTACGCAACCAATAAAAATACAATGAACAAAGTCAATAATTATCCTCAAAATAATTACTTAACACTTGCTTGATGTAAACGTTTAATCGTTTGATGCCCGTTTACATTGAATGATAATTTTTAGCTTACGCGATTTAACTTAACGTTTACGGTTTAAAAGCAAACGCGTACAACACTAAAAATAATTAGTGAATTTATTGACGAAGTAAATGACCCTAAAACACGGGGTGTTATAGATACGACCTAATCCAGTTAAAGTCCGATTTTAGATATATGTTTCTTAAATGTATGTTTAAGATTGATGCATAGAAGTCAAAATGTGCGTTGTAACGGTCACTTTTAAGGTTATTGGTTGCGTGATGGTTAGTGGTTTAGACTCGAAGAAGATATATCAAAGTATGTATGTTAGATAGTATACACTTATACTACTTAAGAAAATAGACGAGTAAACTATCAAGACTTAGATAATAGTTATTAGTAAATATGTTCCGGTAGTCTTAAGTTACCTAGTTTAATTGTATTAGTTATGAAAAGTGACACGTTTTAGTTACGCTAAATCATTAATAGCAATTTTTTAATTTATAAATTATAAAATATATTTTCGTCTTTTAGTCAGTTTATTAAAATAATAATATTTTATTTATTTCGTCCTTTTGTCGGATTTATAAGAAATTATGTTTTTAGTAAAATATTCTAAGTATAATATTTTTATAAAATTTCGGCATGACCCGTTCGTTTATAAGACGTTTTCAAGGTTTTTAAACCTTATTTTTCAAACATTTTCCCTTAAGCGTGGAAACTGATAAACAAGTCTTCACTAATAATTTAAGCTCGAGCAAGGTTATCATTGAAATCATGCATTCCAACATACCCGACTTCAAGATAAAAATAAGTACACGCCTTCGTAAAATGCCTCTTCAATGCAAATAAGGGATACCGTTCAATCTCCTGTTGTCACAAAAATTAATTCCAAATCTAGCCTTTAAGTTGCATGATTCTTTATCCAAATTGATCCCGGTCTCGTCACATTGTCACTTTGTCACATTTCGAACCTTGAATGCAACCGACAAGCATTTAATTTCAAATGTATCCTTTTACCAACTAATTGGCAAAAATTATCCCAAGTGAATCATTTAGCCGAATTTAGTGTCAATACGATACAATTAACACATATTGTTGTACCCGGGTCCATCATAAAATATTAGAGCCCACCGTTATGCCTAATATAAGAGTTCATCACTACTCGGCCCACACATCACCATTGTATTCGGCCCATACCAATCCATAGGCTCGGCCCATATTTTCAATAAAAAACTGGTCCAAGATGAAATAGTCATACCCCATATTGTGCAGCTATAAACCCCTTATTCCTTTTAATTAGGGCATAACTCACCCTAACCCTAATCCATCTCACACACCATACGCAGTCAAAATCACTTCTCTATCTCCTCTATTCTCTCTCTCGATCCAACAAAAAAAAACATCCAACTTTATATCTCTTTCATCAAATCTCATTACAACCATCCTTATTACTCCATAAAATAACCGCAGCCATACTCAAATATCAAACATCCATTTGATCCTTTTAATATCGAGGCCCCTTATATTCATTACTGATTCACTACGAACTTCAGTGAAACAAAAAAGATCGAAGAAGTTATTGTCTACAAGATCCGTATAAAAGGCTGGTCTCGGGGTAGGTTGTTTATCCTGGGTTGTTCAACGAAACAAGGAAAGTATTTTTACAGGATTGTTATGAATCTTTCTTATAAATTGAAATAAAAAAATTAAACCTTTACAAGGATCAATGAAGAACATGTGTTTAATTTTGCGTGGTTAATTAAACACGAAACTGAGTTATGTTTTATTATAGTTTTTGAGTCTTGATCGTGAAGGAAAAGGAGTTGGTGTGTATATGTTGACGATGGGAATAGGTAGATCGAGTCGGATTTGGAATTGATGAGTGTAAATTGTGAGGCTGTTGATGTTGTATATTGAGTCTGTTCTTATCATTTTGTCTTTTCTATTTGACCATGGACTCGACATGACTCAGTGAGTTAACCCGGTCAACTCGGTAAATACCGAGTTGACACGGTTAATAGCTCGTTCGGTCCACATTGTTATACCTCGTTCGGTCCTTAAGGTTTTACACTCGTTCGATCCTTTAAGATTGGCCACTCGTTCGATCCTTCTTGGTTTCGACTCGTTCGATCCACAAAGTGTGAAGCTCGTTCGATCCTCGAAGAGTACACTCGTTCGATCCACTAAGTTGGCCACTCGTTCGATCCACATTGCTTATAACTCGTTCGATCCTCAATGAGTACACTCGTTCGATCCTCATAGGTTCAAACTCGTTCGATCCACATAAGAAAACACTCGTTCGATCCTTTAAGGTGTGAAGCTCGTTCGGTCCTCAAACAAGTTACTCGTTCGGGTGTGCTCGTTCGACTGTCACTGTTGTCCTTCGAGACAACTTGTTATTTTGTCATCTTTGAGATAACAAATAAAACAGGTTGTCCTTGTGCTTATCTTATCCGTGGACCACAAAACAAGCTTAAAAATAAGCTGTTTATAAGCTTTTAAAAAAGCTATGAGACAAAAAACACCGACATGGTGAGTAAACCAAGACAACAAGTGGGACCAAAAATAACAATAAAAACTGTTTTACAACAGTTTTATGAAAAAAAAACCACAAAATAAGTTTGTTGTGCACTTTTGACCAGAAAAACACAATGAAATATGTGAAGATTTTGGAGAATAAATTCGAGACCAACCGGACACAAATAAAAATCGACCCAAGAGTATGTTGCCATGGCTCTTGATACCAATTGAAGATCTACGTGAACCAAGATCCGGTGGTCTTGGTGAGTCAAACCACATGAAAGCCATTTTAGTGAGAGAGAGTAGAGAGATGGAAGATGGACTTGTGATATTAGGTGGAAAATGGATGAAGGATACAAATGACTTGAAAAATGCCAAATGACTCAACCCCTCTATGGAAGCCATAGAGGGGTATTTATAGCCCATACGCCTCTAAACTATACATAGTTGCCTATTCTAGTCCTCGCGTATGTGACTATGATAAACTATGGTAATTCTGTAATGTCGTCACGTAAAAGTGAATTCCCAACAAATACTCATAATCTCATTATGACATGATATTACCAACCTCATAACACATGAAAAAGTGTACAAAATCATGCTTACAAGCAAAAGTTCATTTCACATGTTCAAAAGTATCCTAATGGTGATTTTGCTACATAGAACATATATACACATAAAATGATAAATGTAAAGACATAAAGGGTTTTAGATGACCTTAATGTGATGTGATATGATGAACCACAATATCTAAACCCTAGTTTAGATGATAAACCAAAGCTTGCACAACATAAAAACCCTAATTCCAATTAGAAACCCTAATCCTTCCTTTTCCTTGCTTAACTCTTGTAAACGCTTAACCAAGCCTTTAAACCTCTTTGGAATACCTTAGATATAGTGTGGGATTACTTGTAAATGTGTTATATAAACTTTGGTATGGATTTGGTATACATTTGGGGTGAGCCGTGGGCTTGCATGAGAAAAAGGGAGAGATAAGTTGATTTTTGCTAAGTGTTATAAGAGTGTGTTTGTTACTTACTAGTGTATGTGACTTATAAGGCCATAGGACTAGTCAAAGAACACAAGGAGGGTCTTAAAGAGGTCCTTGGTCAAGTTTACTATTGAAGCAAGTAAGAAAATAAGCCATGGTTCCTAAAAGTAGGGATTATCCCCAGAAAACATGGAGAAGTGTTTCTATGATATTTTCTTGGTATATATCTACCTATATCCGGCCTTATATGCATATGTATGATATATTTTTGTGATTTTTGGGTATTGGGTATAAAAGTGGGTATTTGTTGAAGTGTAGAAAAGTTTTGGTGGTTCCGGGAATGCCTAAACGTATTTTATCGCGAAACGTAATCAATTTACGCAACCAATAAAAATACAATGAACAAAGTCAATAATTATCCTCAAAATAATTACTTAACACTTGCTTGATGTAAACGTTTAATCGTTTGATGCCTGTTTACATTGAATGATAATTTTTAGCTTACGCGATTTAACTTAACGTTTACGGTTTAAAAGCAAACGCGTACAACACTAAAAATAATTAGTGAATTTATTGACGACGTAAATGACCCTAAAACACGGAGTGTTATAGATACGACCTAATCCAGTTAAAGTCCGATTTTAGATATATGTTTCTAAAATGTATGTTTAAGATTGATGCATAGAAGTCAAAATGTGCGTTGTAACAGTCACTTTTAAGGTTACTGGTTGCGTGATGGTTGGTGGTTTAGACTCGAAGAAGATATATCAAAGTATGCATGTTAGATAGTATACACTTATACTACTTAAGAAAATAGACGAGTAAACTATCAAGACTTAGATAATAGTTATTAGTAAATATGTTCCGGTAATCTATCTGGTAGTCTTAAGTTACCTAGTTTAATTGTATTAGTTATGAAAAGTGACACGTTTTAGTTACGCTAAATCATTAATAGCAGTTTTATAATTTATAAATTATAAAATATATTTTCGTCTTTTAGTCAGTTTATTAAAATAATAATATTTTATTTATTTCGTCCTTTTGTCGGATTTATAAGAAATTATGTTTTTAGTAAAATATTCTAAGTATAATATTTTTATGAAATTTCGGCATGACCCGTTCATTTATAAGACGTTTTCAAGGTTTTTAAACCTCATTTTTTTTCAAACACTTCCCCTTAAATAAATCAATTCCGACAAAACGACCAAAAATTCACATTTCGCGTTATTTATCAAGATGCATTTCATTCAAATGACTATTCGACTATCCCAATATATATATATAAGTATAAATCGTTACCAAGAGTCTGCTTTTATTTTTCAAAATATCTAGTTTTAGCTTATTGTGCCTTAAGGCCTATTAGTAGTCCAAAATATTATTTATGAGTTTCAAAACCTATTTTAGGCCCATTATCAATCACATTAAGAAAATAACTCCAACGAATAATCCACAAAAGAAGCCAAGACTCACGGACCAAGACTAAGCCATGGGTTGGGCCTAGCTTATTGGTTCGTGGCCTTTTAAGCCCATAATAAGTTATCCGTAGCTTATTATTAAGCCGTTATGCTACGCGAGTTCTCAAATATCAAAATAAGCTATAACCAAAAGCCATGAAAATAAGTCAGACCACAATAAGGTCCACAATAAGCCGTATCTTATTGGCCTTATTGGGCCGTGGGTCATATAAGCCCAAAATAAGCTATGCTAGTTTCAAAAATAAGCAAATAAGCTAAAAGTACCTTTAGTTACCAAAATAAGCTACAAAAATATGACGAAAGAGGTAAATAACCAAAATTACTCCTTTGGTTTTCCCTTTTCTTGCCGTGAGCAATTAAGCTCCAAAATAAGCTATACGAAGCTTATTAATAAGCTAGATTAAGCTATGACATAAATGTTTAGTCAACATCACATCTAAAATAATAAAATGGTCTTTCCCTTGTGTCCCTTTACCCACGTTCGAACCAAACAAATACCCCTTAATATTTATTTTAAAACTTTAAGCTTTCGATTTTTAGAAAACAAACCGTACAACCAACATCTATGCATCATAAAGCATTCAAAAGTACAAGAATATGTGAAATAAGATGACTTACAAAAATAGGGTTTTGAGGATGAAATTTACACGAAACCGACAACCCAAACGTTGTTTTAATGACACCACGCCTATTAGAATCAACCCGGAAGTGTTTAATCCTTCATGTTTTTGAATCAAAATATAAAAAATGAGATGTTTTTGTGGGTTTGTGGTGCGTCCGAGCTAAGCAAAGAAGAAAGAGAGAAACAAAATTACGATGTGTGTGAAAAATGAATGAAAATTGTGTGTGTGAATCAATATAAGACAAATGAAAAGGGTACTACTTGGGACAAGGTTGCTAAAAACTTGCCTTGTTGTCTCTTGTGGGGTTCGAACCGCCTAGCACCCTTAGGAGGGATCCTAGGTGCGTTCTAGCTCTTGTCAGGTTACTAAATGAACTAAACTCGCGATTTAAAATGTGACCCGAAGTTTCTTAGTATTTTTAATGAATGTAAAAATGTTTTTACTTAAACTTTGACTATTTACACTATAGGTTTTAAGGTTAAATTGTCTTAAATTTGATATGGACATTAACGGACGTGTTGGGACACGTTATTTGATATTTTAAGCCGTTGCGAAAAACCTCCCGGAAATTGATCAAATATAAATATAATCATTTATAATGAGATAATTAAAAAGAATATTAACACTAATGATTAAATAGATAATAAAAAGCTTATCGTTAATCACGGAAATTGATCTGACAGGAATAGAAAATGATGAAAGTCAAAGGACTAAAATATAAAACATTATAAACTAAAAAATCCATAAAGGTTACATCTGAAATATACCCAAATCTTTCACTATTTACACAAATAGTGAATTTTGGAGTAGATACACAAGTCATTATCCACCCAATGATTTTGTTAGGAAAACCAAAATTTCTCATGATTTCGTCAATGAATTGCCAGTTAAGTGTATCAAATCTTTTGGATGTCAATTTTGAATGAACATCTTTTATTAACATCTTTCGGATAAGTTTTAAAATAAGTCAAAAAACGAATCTTATGAGATAAAAGTTGAAGTGAGATAAGTCCATAAGCCTAAGAATAAGCGTAAACAATACCTCTTAATTTTAATACAGAAGTTTTTTCACAAATACTTGAATAATAAGTATCATATTAATTATGTTCAAAAAAGTATCATATTAATGAATTTTTAAAACAAAATTTCCATACAAGTACTTTAGAGTTTAGACTTTAGACTATAACAACATCCAAATTATTTGTAGATATTTGACATGTTATGTTTTATTTAGTTCACCCGACAAATTAAATGAGTATTAGATAAACACGCCTATCAAATCTCTATACGAAGTGTTGAC
>BQNB010129303.1:0-19138 GCA_026074375.1 Tanacetum coccineum
TATGGGTTTTACAAATAAAATAAAATACGACATTTACTGGTATGAACAGTAAAAATCACTGTTCATCAGAGGACTAAAAATATGAAAACGTCAAATTTTGATAACTCGTCTTAATACGAAAGCGTGGACATAAGAATGTTTAAACTTTATAAATATGATTTCACTAAAACAATTAGATGGTGATTAGATATATAGATTATATATGATAGTAGTTACCCAATGTGATTAGTACTTATACGACCTATATTGGATTAGGTTGCACTCGATCATTACCGTGACGTATTTTCTGTGATACACTTGATATTCGCTCACTCAAGGTGAGTTCATAGCCCCACGTTTTACATTTTACAATGATCTATGAAGTAACGCTCCCAAACCCATATTCCGCTGCGACCCATTTTGGGGGTGTTACAGTTTTCTTTGTCGATAAGACTATGGACTCAGTGTCGTAAATTCGGAATCACATCGAAATTGCAATTTTGATATTTACTGTCGACATTTCATTCTTGATATAACTCTGTAGTGTAGACAAGTTATTTATAGCAATGTGCTTTTGTTGTAAACTTGATACAGATCTGTTCTTTTTCTCCCTGTCAATCTCGATAAAAACAATTTCGGAACCCATTTTCGGAATAAATAGTTAGAGTACAGAGTTTGACCAAAGCATCCGAGTTTGACTTCCGAATTTGTAGTTTGACCAGATCTAACAAACTTTGACCAGTCAACTGTCGAGTTTGACTACTGAATATGATATTACTTCCGAGTTTGATGTTAAACAGTTCCGAATTTGTTAAATCAGCAGATTTAGCACATTTTATAACCGAATCTGGCCGAGTTTGTTCTTACGATAAAACCATAAGCAGCCAAACTCGATCATATCAAACATACTCGAAAAAGTAAAATAATCTACTGAAATAAGCTAATCAATAAGTTGTAAAACTGCTAAACATCGAAATAAGCTCGAATAAGCTAAAACCACAACTGCTCTGCTGGAAAAAAAACCCTACGAACTGAATTTGGACTGAAATAGGCTCAAATAAGCTGCTGGACCAATAATCCGAACTGAATAAGCAAAAATAAGCCAGAATAAGCTGAACCGAATAAGCTGTAAACATCACAAATCACTCCTGCATCTCTGATACCACTTGTAAGGTCTCTCGATTCACGATCTCGAGAGGTCGGGGATGATGGAAATAAATGAAAGCCATTTTAGAGAGAGAAAGTAGTTATTATTGAATGATTAGTGAAAATTACAATTATGAGGTTTACCCCTCTAAGGAAGATTAGAGGGGGTATTTATAGTCTAAACACAAGTCATCTTTAGGCTAATTACACTTCTAGTCCTTGTGTTTAAGACTATTTAATAACTAATGTAATTTCCATATAGACACCATATTTTTAATCCTAACATCTTTGATGGAACTGGCTATTGATGCACAAGGAACTAGCTGTTGCAGCCAAGGTTCCTCAATTCTCAAAAATTCTAGTAATGTTCCAAATAAATTCTCTATTTTACACTAATATTAGTGATCAAATGGAAGTACTTGAATATCCTAAAGGCTCATGGATAAGATTTAATGCTTATATATTATGAATTTTAATTAAGCCAAACGCTCCTTAATTCTAGAAATAAAGAACTATCAAAGAGCACAAATCACATAAAACCGGCCATAAGATTAAACAATTTAGTTTACAAACCAAGCATTTAAGTATTTAGAAATACATAATACGAAGGATAATAAAAATTCATACATGTTCATATCCAAAATTGTTTAACCAAACACACCATTAAGACGCACCAACACCATTTAGCACACCTTTACTTCGTCTCTCCAACATTGGAGAGGAAATGACCGAAACACTTGAGTATCCCTTTTGTTTGCTTGAATTCGGGAGATTCTCCTCCTTTAATGAGTGGAAGTTGGTTCATGTAGACAATCAGATCAAGGGTGTAATAGTCCACCCGATCGTTATTTTCTTAATTATGCGTAGGAGAGGGTGACGATGAAGATTCTAAAGGGGTTTGAGGGTGAGGCCTTTTCCCATCAACCATTATCTTACGCGCCTTCCCTTCGGTTAGGGGGATCATAACGTGGTACACAAGATAATGAATATGTTAGAAAGCAAAGGGATGGGTGGTGTGGACATGTCTATAGAGGCGAGTAAGAAGCATTCAATATGGAAGCACCATCATGTCACTTCTAGTCACACTCTCCATTCTTTTGGCAATGTAATAAGATAAATTGAATTGTTTGTGAATGGTGAGACAATAGAGCATGTAAGCTAAACACACATTAGGATGATCCTTGTTTTCGGAGAGGCTTATGACATTTTCGCTAAGACTGGTTTCCCACTTTTTAAAGTCAAGCTTGACTTCGGAACTCAACACTTGATAGGTATCAAGAACAACGGGTTTCTTTTTGATTTTTTAGGGATTGTCAGGAGGTCTTTCATAGAAAATGGTGTCACGAACCACTTTAGTATCTTCAATGGGAGGCAAGTATATGATAGGATTTGTTTTGATGCTATTAGGAAGAGATGAAATTAACCATTCAGTCGAGAACATGCATACACCTTGACAGGGAATACGAAGAATTCTAGCAAATTCCTCAAGACGAAGACAAATTTCGAATGAGGCGAAAGCTTTTGTAGAATTGGAGAACAAGCATGGGGCAAATTTGTTTGTTCATATTTAAGAGACAATCAAATTTGATTGTCAAGAAGGTTTCGCGAAGACTGGGTTGGTCATTTAGATAAGAGGGGTGAACATCACCACCTTCATGGAAAAAACGACGTTCAAGGTTTTTGTAGATGGCTATTTCATCCTCGCTAAAGCCTGGGGTTTTATGGTATTTAGGAATGTAGAATGCGGTATCTTGGTGATCGACTTGAATGGATTTAGGCATCTTGAACCTAACAAAAATAATAAAGCTAATAAAATGAATGGTTCCGGTTCATATGACCATTTTAACGTTTTAGAAAGACAAAAAACTTTGTTGGTCAAAACATAAGTGCGATGATACCCAAGAGCCAAAATCGTGCTTATACTACATTCTTTTGGAAATCAAGTTACTGTGATTAAGTTTAGTTTTTACGGTTATTAACAATGTCAAATCATATCAATTATTTCCTTTTTGATTTTTCGAAAAACTTTTGACATCGAGTTTATATGTATGAACCGATTTTTAAACTAAAATTAAGATGTAATTCCTAACTAATGACATCTTAGATATATGATTACGTTAAATTCGTCGATGAAGGGGTTTTACAATTAACGAGCCCTAAAATTGAAAAAGAAATTAATCTAGGTTTAAATCAAAGTGATAGATTAGGGATAATACATACAATGAGATGGATTGTACGTTTTAGATGTTGATTTCCCCAAGAAATTAGTTATGGATGCAAAGATTCAACAATGGCGGTTTATGGAGACAAAATTTGAACCAGTGAAGAAATAAAAAAGAAGACTTGATGTATTTGTCTTGTCCGATGGCCGGTTCTCCCGGTTCTTTCTCAAGGATAGAACCGGCCTTTATAGCCGATGGAACCAACAAAGGACCGAAAATAAAATAGAAAGATATATATATTTAATTATATATGTGTATATATATATATATATATATATATATAGATATGTATATATGTATATATATATATACACATATATATATATATATATATATATATGTATATATATATATATATTTATATATATATATATATGTATATATATATATATATGTATATATATATATATATATATGTATATATGTATATACTAGTCGGTTACCCGCGCATAGCGGCGGCAATAAATTTTTTACTAACTCAACTCTTTACGCAATTTCCTACTCATTTAGTAAATTCGTTTCACAACACTTTGAATGTATGTGTTCGTTTGGGTTTCCCGTAGCTTTCCCGCAACACCATATTAACATAATCATTCTCGCATGTAAAAGACAACACTCTCTCCGAAAGTATATAGTTTTAACGTATCAAGTTTATATTTAATTTAGGTTAAAGTTGTAAAAAATATAAATCAACATAAAATAAACTCACTAAAAATGTAAAAAAACAAAACAAATATAAAAATATATCAAAATAGATGTTGAATTAAAGAGCACAAAATTTTAAAAAATATGGTTAAATTAGATCATAATAAAATTAAATTGATAAAAAGATATTTCAATTTGAAAATAGAGGTGATTTTTTAATCAAAAGGTGACACATGTCACTTTATGATGTGGTTTCTTAAAATGAGATGGATGGTCAAGATTGCACCTCCTTATCTTAATTTTTAATGGGTTCACATTATAAATGCTTTATACAGTAGTAAAGATATATATGTATATAAAAATTTGAAACAGTGAAGAGATAAAAAAGAAGACTTGATGTATTTGTCCTGTCCGATGGCCGGTTCTCCCGGTTCTTTCTTAAGGCTAGAACCGGCCTTTATAGCTAATGGAACCAGCAAAGGACGAAAATAAAATAGAAAGATATATATATATTTAGTTATATACTTCGCCATCACATACAAATGTGATCGGACCAAATGCTTTCTAAATCTTGCGAGATTTAACTTCACTCTTTGCCGATCAAGGTAAATCTTTTTCGTGAATTCCCATCCTCGATCATTTACACTATCAGGGTCGGTCAAAACAATGTCATTGTGGTCATATTCTTCGTACAACGAGCTCTCTTGTGGGAGGATCTCATACCCAATATACCGCAAACCGAGCTTCTTTGCAGGTCCTTCCGTTTAGTAAATGTCTCTGCAGCCCATGTTGTTCCCAAGGTACAAATTGGATAAAACAACAGAACGGGCTTCATAAACAAGAAATGAGTCATCGCAGCGCCGTGGACTCCAATCATGACATCGCTTGAGTTCAGTGATCGGTAAATCTTCGGTAACTCGGTCGTTTTGTCCGGCCATAGAACTTCAACCAAGAAACCAATTTTTTCCGCCATTTTCACTAATAATTCTTGATTTGTAACAGCTCGAGACCCATTTCTAGATATGATCACGAGCTTCGGCTTTTCAGGATCAACAACTTCCATCAGTTCTTGATTTATATCTTGAATTCTAGGCCAATATGCTTTGTCTAAAATATCATGAAAATCTTCAATTGTTTTACTGTCTTCCATCAAGGTGGAATTAATGGCTAGTTCATCGTGTATTCTTAAACCGACTATTGCTTCTGAGAAGCAATGGGTTCGGTTATCTCCATTGAAATCAATTGGTTCATAATCAGATAACCGAGAAACAACATCTCCATACTTCATAACCCACCAATCATGATATTCAAGTATTACAAACACAACTTTCTTATTATATTTCTGAGATGTAATGAAAAGAGGTATTAATCCATCATTAAACTCATGATAAACGTTACCCGTGAAGCCTCCTGTTGAGAAGAAAACCGCAGGCACATTGTGATTCACATCACAATTATGGCGGTTTTCTATTGTTGAAGCATTAGTGTTCTCGGATATGAGTGTGTCTGTTCATCAATTGTGGCCATTGTGGATGGCTCCCACTTCCGAGTGTAGGGCTTGATCTTTTCTTGTTTTCTAGTGACGAGATCACTAGAGACATGATCAGAAGTGTAAAGAAAGACACAGAAATGAAGACGAGTTTTTGTGTCTTAGGTCTCCTTTATTATCCAAATTTCCATGCGAATTACTGCTTCTATCACAACAAATAGTTCCTGTAATTCAAATACCACAACAATTAATTTATAAAGTAGTTTATTCTCAATTCAAATTAATACTGTAATATAAAAGCATTATACTAGATTCAAGCAAACATACAGACAACATCAATATCATATACAAAAAACACCAAATATCAAGAACCAAATATGCATAACTTATTTAGTCCCAACTTGAAAACCAAAAATTGATCATTTCGAGGAATAAACTTTGACAAGTTGAAGTTTTTTTAATCATGTAAAATCTCACAAATATATAATCCTTGAAACAAGTATTTCAGTACGTGCACATATCAATTATCACGCTTAAGAAGTAATACAGACAATTCTATACTTAACATAAAGAAGATCAACCTATATATATGTGTTAAGGGTATATGCTTTAATTTTACAGTGATATTAACTTGTTAAGAAGCCCTTATATAGCTATAGTGTTATATTCATGTTCTACATGAAATTTAACTAAAAGTAACATTTACTTATAGAAACAAATCAAAATCAATAATTTTGTGGAAGGTTTTTTCATATATAAGACAATCATGCTAAAAACAGCAAGTAGCAGTACTTTACTAAAGCTTCAAAATTACCAGCATAGCATATAGATCGGGCAAGTAAAAAGCCGAAAAGAGACAAAAAAAGATATACCATTTGATACAGATGAACAAAGGGGAACTTTTGAATCCAGAAGGGTTGCATCTTCACCTTCATATGAATCTACAAAACAGCCACAAACAAACTAACATCAACAAACTTTATCCCAAAGTCAGATTAAAAACAGAGCAATTTACTAAAAAAAGGATAAGAGAACTTACATATGAGAGAAAAAGTGGATGTAGGAAATGAGAAAAAAGAAGGAACAAAAAGCAAAAAACAAGAAAGAAGAGAACAAAAAGTTAGAAAAAACAACAACTTTGGTCTTGATCTTCTTATGCTAACACAACCATTTTCTTCATCATCATGTATACATATTCAGACTTTTCTTTAGGTGCTCATGATGTCTTTGACCCATGACCATGACTACTGTTGTGCCAACATTTTTTTATGTCGTATGCTCGCCAGCCGTAATAAACAATTCAAGATTCAGACTCAAAGAGTAAAAGATATATCTATGTTGAAACACAATGAAAAGATAAGAAATATATATGAAAGAGTGGTTTTTTGGTTTTTTATGGAGAAAATGTTATGTGAGGTTTGTTCTTATGTTACTTCCTATAGTTAGTAAGATGATATAAGGTGGTGGGAGATGGTCAAAATCAGGGTTTGGTATTGGATGCTTTTTGACAGTAACTATGCGTGTGATGTATAGATGAAGAATGTAAAACTTTCTAATTAGGCCCTTGAAAATATTATGTGTAGCACCTAAAGACCATGTACTTACATATATTATCATTTCAGAACCTAAACATCTTTCTTGTTCATATGATGATCTAAGAGAATCTCTAATTTATGCACATAATCATAATGTTTGGTAAAAATATGACTTGTATACTATTGTCGTACAACCAAAGTTGTTTAGTGAATATATGCAAACAAAATGATGTTAAAGTCAAAAAGATATTATATTGGCTTTAGAAGAACGAAAGCTTTTAGACTCTGCCAAGACACGCAACAAAAATACTCAGAATTATATATTAAAGTCAAAACTATAAAATCTAGCGTATAACACAGGTTATAAACTAGTTTCAACATAAACCAGAAGAATACAAGTTTTGTTTCCTTTTCACTATAATGTCATTACCCCTAAATGTCTACAACAAATTCCTAAACTAGTTTTTGTTCGATCTATATACAATGCCACACTTTTCATTCTAATTGACCTGCAAGTGTAATAACCTCTCAAGGTCTGGCTCAATATTGGGCTCGGGGCTGACCCTGATTCTTCTTCGCCATGATAAACAAATGTGAGTGAACCAAATGCTTCCTAAATCTTGTGAGATTTAACTTCACTTTTTGCCGATCAAGATAAATATTTTTTGTAAACTGCCATCCTCGACCATTTACAGTATCCGGGTTAGTCAAAACAACGTCATTGTGGTCGTATTCATTGTACAACGATCTCTCTTGTGGGAGTATCTCATACCCAATATACCTCAAGCCGAGTTTCTTTGCAGGTCGACCATAATAAGTCTCTGCAGCCCACTTTGTGTTGGGTTTTACAATCTAATTAACCATATTAATTAACACGAGTACGCAGCGGAATAAAGATAACATGTAGAATACATTAATTAACAAGACTAGAAGAAATATACTTTTTAGCTCGAAACGATACACCGTTAAAGGTAACCGTAAACACCGTCTTCTATATACGCGTGCGTATAATGTCACACACGAAACCACAAGAATCAAAGTATGATTCCTCTAAGCTTCCACACACTATACGTTCTTAGCAAACAACGAGGTAGGTTTAGTATAGTAGTGATTATAGCAAACATAATCCAAAGCTTGGACAATTCAAGTAAACGAAATGACACAATCGTCCTTTCGGTCGTTACAAAAGCCAATGATAAACACTTGGGGGTTTTATATTGAATTTTTTTTTTAATAAAAATTTATTTAATTAATTAAATCAGCGAATCGAACAAAGAGGAGAAGAAAACAAAACCCTTGGGGTTTTTTTAGTTTTCGGTTCGAGCAAGAAAAACCACAAGAACCGATGTATAGATTTTTGGTGTCAAGTATGTATGAATGAAAGCCCCCCAAAACTCTATATATCAGTCCTCTAGGCTTTCCTATATCCCATTTGGATTATAATTCCAGTCCGACTATGAACATGGGGAGTCAAACCGCACCCTTTCAATCTTCGATTTTGTATATTTAGTCTCTTAACTCTTTAATGACTAATATTAATGCTTGTTAACATTTAACGATCGTTTGCTAAACACATAATATATTACTTTAATATATTTACTCGTTATTCTACATATAAACGTGTGCGTCCCCTTAGGCTCGAAGACATTTTCGAACATATATTAATTATACTTGTTCATATTCCAACAGCTCCCACTTACACATGTATAAATAATATAATAACATTGGTAAGCGTCTAGCAACACGTCAATGCTCCCAGAAACATTCGAGTATGGTTTCACAGGGCATGAACAAATGATTTATGAATTTACAATCCTTTTGTTTCCAATACCGTTGTTAAATTGGATATGGATCAATGTCATTCCATATTTAACGATTCTGTTTCTCATATATCAAGTAATCAAGATTACTGAAAATCAATTTGACATATTACACGAGTTTTCAGGTACGGCCATACACACATTGATCTTTTCTTATGAGGGCCCCAGTGGTATTTCTTCAACAATTTGAAAGAACAAATTCTATATTGAACTAAAGTGTTCCAGTCATACATGTGGCATGAACTCCATTGTGAATATCCTTATTAGTGACCTTTTTAGGACACTTTAACTATATCAAAAAAGGGATATATCCACATTTGCTAAACCTACTTGACGTCTCAATGTCTAAGGATTTAGGTAATAAAATCAGTACAAGATTCACTTGATGATGTCGATCCATTAAAGTGATATTCTTTTGTGGCGGGGAAATCCATGATTCATTTATGAAATATCATCGGAGTGTGGTGGACTATCCTTAATTATCTCCAATATCCCACCAATCATCAGAATTGTCTTAGTTTAACAATTTCCATATTTGTTAATCGACAAGGATTAAGTTAGAATACTACATTTTATTATTCATGGATTTACATGCTAACATATATGCACAATTAAGAGATATACTTATATATATATATTAGATATATATATATATATATATATAGTTAACAAAAATACCAAGTATCCTTATATAAAATATATTGTTCAAACATCGCCTCATCCAAATATTAAACTCAGATTAATGAAATCTACTAGCTAAAACGAAGTCCCATGCTTAGGCATTGTTGAGTAACGCTTTTCCTTTCGGTAAAGCTTTCGTTAAAAGGATATGCTAGATTGTCATCTGTGTAAACTCTAAGAAGGTTACTTCTATGGTGATGTTTGGCGCCCATCTGAACCCCCGGTTCGTTGGCGATAAGAAGTGCGGCTGAATTGTTGCAAAACATCTTAATTGGTTCGTTTATTGTTGGTACTATACCAACCCCTAAAATAAACTTCCTAATCCAAACAGCTTCCATCTTTGCTTCTGAAGCAGCTATGTAATTCAGCTTATGTAGCAGGCTTTCAGTAGTACTTTACATGGAGCTTTCCTAGTCTATTGCGCTTCCATTCAAAACGAAATGTATCCTGTCAGAGATTTCATATCATCTATATCGGTCTCAAATCCAGCATGGCAATAGCAATCAACTCGAAGTTCAGCTTTCGGATTTCCACCATAAACCAAGAACATATCTTTAGTGTTTCTTAAATACTTAAGAATGTTTTTCACAGCAGTCCAGTGAAGTTCACTTGGATTCTGTTGAAACCGGCTTGTTAAATTTACGCGAATGCAACATATGGTCTAGTGCATCTAACCGCATACATAATGGATCCTACAGTCGAAGCGTAAGGTACATTTTTTCATGCATTTACTCTTTAGGCGTTTTGAGCACCTGTGTGATTTGTTCATGTCAAGTCCTTTCGTGCATGTGAATGGTACACGTTGGATTATTCATCTTATATCTCTTCAAGATCTTATCCATGTAAGCTTTGTTGGACTAAGTCCAATTTAGTCGCTGTCGATCGATCTGTATTATAGATTTTGATTCAAGAATAAATGCCGCTTCCCCTAATCTTTATTGAAAAAAACTGTCCAAGATCATTCTTTACTCTTTGTAAACTTGGAATGTGATTACCCATGATGATTATGTCATTTACAATATAAGATGAGGAATGTAACATTACTATCCACTAGCCTTTGATATATCATGGGTCATCAAGATTTTGAGAAAATCTAAAACCTTTTGATTTCCTCTCAAGATCTTTCTTATATCACAGCTTCTAGATGCTAGTTAAGACCATAAATGGATCTTAATGCTTGCATACTTGTCTGGGATGATTTGATACAAAACCTTCAGGTTACACCATATAAATGTCTTCATCAAGATAAACATTTAAGAAGGCAGTTTTTACATCCATTTGCCATATCTCATAACTCATATTTTTTTTTTGAACGCCGCTATAGATATGAGATCATTAATATCTCTAATGTCAGGACGGGTGAGAACGTTTCTTCATAATCAACCCCATAGAGTTGAGTATAACCCTTTGCTACAAAACGAGCTTTATAGGTGTGTATAATACCATCCATGTCAGTCTTTTTCTCAAAAATCCACTTACTCCCACTGGTCTTACAACCAGAAGGAAGATCGACCAGGACCCATACCATATTGTCCATCATGGATTGTATTTCCACATTCATAGCATCGATCCACTTATTAGATTCAGGATCTAACATAGCAGCGTTATAGTTAGCGGGTTCTCTAAGATCCCCTAAAACTTTGCCTCACCCTACATTTAGGACATTAAGCGGTTTTTGGAGCTCGATGTGTCTTTCGGATCCTACGAATCGGGAAATCACTTCCTTTTGTGGGTGGTTTCTCTAATACCTCCACTCTTGAGAATGTTGCAGTGATTTCAGAAGGCTGTTCTATCTTCTTCTTCTTGAATTTTCTTCAAGATCTACCGACATCACAATATAATTTTCGTACTTATGAGCCGTTTCTCAAAGAATTCAGACATACCTTGCAACAACAATTTTGGTTTTCTGGTGGGAAGTAGGAAATAGTAACCCATCGTTTACTCTTGGGTATCATATGATGATACAACTTACAGATCTTTGTTCGAGTTTGTAGGGTATCTCTCTTCAAAGAGCTCACTTCCCCAAACCTTTAAGTAAGACATGTTTGAAAAACTTTTCCAATACCAGTTCATATGGTGTCTTATTACCTTCTTTGTTGGAACCATATTGAGAATGCGTGTTGCGGGGGGGTGTTATGGCGGGGTAGACTCTAGAGCATAATCCCAAAAGGATAAAGCAGAGTTGTCAAGATTTTCTTCATAGATCGACCATGTCTAATAAAAGTACGGTTTCTCTCTCAGACACTCCATTATGCTCTTGTGGTGTGTATGAAGGAGTAAAGCGAGTTGAACAATTCGTTAGCTTTTAGATAATCTTTAAATCTTGGCTAATGTATTCCGCCATACGATCTGGATCGTATTGCCTTTAGAATGGGTCTTCCCGAGTTGGATTTCAACTTTCATTTTTAAACACTTTGAACGTCATGTTTATGTTTAAAAGATATAACATTAACCTAACGACTATGAATCATCTTGTGGAATGTATTGAATAGCCTAGCACCTTGTCTTGACACATGTCAAGTGGACTACACAAATCAGTTTTGTATTTTTCCAGAAGATTCAGTCGCCCTTTGAGGGACGACGTCGGAAAGATTTCCTTGTTCATACTTAACCGATAACAAGATACGCATTGATTAAATTAACTCATCTATATGTTGATTTATAAGCCCTTCTTGTGGAGTTTTCAATACGTTTCTTACTTATGTGAGCAAGACGGCATCCATAGGGATTTTTTTTTTTTTTTTTTTAGTAGAGTTCAAATTCGCGTTTGGCTCTTTTAGTGCTAACATTTAAATAGAAATTATTCATTTGGTACAATCTATCATGCATATCAATTTCATAAATACCATTACTGTGAATAGCATTAAAATAAAACACATTGTTCTTAGAAACTGAAATTCCAAAATCTGTAAAACACTGGACAAATTCATTTTCTACCAAATGGTGAACTGAAACAACACCTCTAGTTAGAAGGTGCATAATGACAATTGTCTAAACAAATCACAAGGTCATTAGGTAAAACTAAGTCAAAACTTCCAAATAGACTCTACTACTTGTTTCAGCTTTTATTACTCCTCCAAGGCCATGTTTTGTGTTGTACAAATTGAGTCCACAACTAGTGTCATTACACCCCGGAGGATTCTGTAGGAAAAGAAAATAACTTCTATTATGAAGACATTCTGAAGAACTGGCAGTGCCATACTGCTTCTTCTTCTTAATCAACTCAACAAGGTAAGCAGGACAATTTCTCTTACAATGACCTACCTCCTTGCAGTGGTGGCAGACATCATCCTTAGCTGGGCGCTCCATAGCAGTAGGCTTAGGGTTTTTAGGCTGAGGGATATAAACCTTCTTATCCTTTCCATTGCCTTTAACCTTATTCTTGCCTTTTGCATTAAGCGATTTCTTATTGGCCTTCTGGATTTTACCACTTTTAATCATCATTACTTGTGGTGTTTCAGCCTTTTTAGGTAAACCTTTTTCATACTCAATGGGGGGAAAATCTTAATTCAAATTTATATTAATAAATAAAACATTATTTTTATTTAGCAAAACTATTTTGTGTAATTTTATAAAATATAGTTTTGTAGAAATGTGATGGATTAGGAAGAAAAATTATTTTCTTGATCACTAATTAAGTTTAATGATTTGTTTATCCATACCTTAAGTGATTTATGTCGAAATGGAAGTTTACGATTAATAACATGTAAATGTTTATTTTTATCGTGAATGTTTTTACATTTTGTCATTTTCAAAACATAGAGGAGTCAAAAAATATAAATAACGTTTTTTTGCATTATTTGTATTAACAATCTCCCCTTTTTTATGATGACAAAATATAAACTCATTTTGTATAAAAATAAACTTTTCAAGTTATTAATGAGTTTTAATCTATTTCTCTTCCTTTTTGTCGAATCCAAAAAGGTCAATCGTCAAGATGTAGAAAGAAAGAAGTCGATGAAGCTAAGACTCCCCCTTGATGTTTACTCCCCCTCGTTTAGGGCACCAAGGGATCAAGCTTATGGGATTTTGCTACAAAACCGAGTTAGAAATACAAGTGAAAGAAAACATTTCTAACGAGTAGCAATGATTTAGACAAATATATATAGATGGCTATGTAGAGATAGAAAAGAAATAACCATATAAGCCATAATGCATACACATTCCTCATAGTAATAAAAGACCATTCATTCATCATAGATGAAATTCATACTTGAAGAGTATGAATATTACAAGACAAGAAAATAGGCATATAGAATAAAGAAACATTAAACTAAAATTAGACTAGTTGATTCTTCATTTCTAGGAGATGCTTTAGCAAAAGGATAGGTGGTCGATTATTTAGATAGATTAAACATGATAGAAATGAGAAGTTGGTGATGTATTGTTTGATTGTCGTGGAGCGCGATACGGAGGACGAGTGAGAAGAAATTGAATGAAGTCAAGTTTATTCCTTATGGATTGAAATTGAATACGGGTATACATGCAACAATGGCAAAACCCATAATGAAAGTTGACTTGGTCAATAGTGGCGGGGTGAATAAGAGGTGATAGAGGAGAGCGTGGAGATGGTGGTATCTGAGAGTAGGAATTAGTTGCATGTTGGAGATTTGTTTCTAGAAGTTGAGAGATGTGTTGTAGTCGATTTGTCATTTGTTTCTTATTGAGGAAAGGTGATGGAGAAGGTTGAGGGTTGTTTCTTGGAGGTGATGGAGGTGAAGGGTTTTGAAAAGGTATTGATGATTGAGATGCATGAGTGGTTTTTCTCCAAACTTGTCTAACCGAAATTTTAGGTTTTCTTGAGAAGTTTGGAAGAGGGTTTGAGGAGCTCATTTGATTTGAGAATTTAGATCAAGTAGAAGGGGGAAGGTGGTAATTGATGAAGGTGTTAAGTGGTTTAAATATTTGGATGAGGAAAAAAATATGGAAAAGCATGGTGGTTGATGAAGAGGGGTAAGAAGGTGCGTGTCTAAACAGGGAAATGACAGCTGAGGCTAGGATAGAGAGGGTCAAATTTGCAGAAAAAGAGAACAGTGAAAAATTCGATTCCCTCCTGAAGGCGGTCTGTCACACCCCACCAAGGCAGAAACGCGAGGTGTAACATATTAATAAACATCACACAAGATGATAGATAAAACACCATACATGAATTAAGATAAAAGAAAATTATTCGAATTACAACATTTACAAGTACATGTTTAAAAAGTACAAATGACAATAACTTGAAAGAAAGTAGACATCTTGAACATGTCCAATTGCAATGCACTAAGTTTTCACTTTACGAATGTCACCTGAAAAGCATGATAAAAGCGATCAACTATCGAAATAGTTGGTGAGCTCACAAGATTATACACACAAAATATAGTTTTGGAAAAAGAATTGATATCTGGTATTAGTTTTCCAACTCAATGGCAAGTAATCAAAAACAAGCCAAGTATCCAAAACAACTCAAGTTTTCAAAACAGTTCCCGTTACATAAAGTAACGTAATACAAAATCAAATCGACATATATGTATGCTATAGTATTCATGCGAGGCACTACTTAAACGTATTCAGCCTAACCGTTCTAAACATCCAATCAAGTTCTAGTTGTATAGTGTGGCACAAACACTTAGTATTATGCACCCTTGTGCGGGGAGTGAGGAGGGGCTAATCTTCTAATAGCGTTATCCATAAGTACTAACGTCTCAATCTCGATGAGGGGGATAATGAGTTAAAAGTAGTGGCGGGTTCCAAGCATCAAACAACATACATAACAAGTTCAAAGTTAAAAGTTCAACACGTTTCCAATGTTCAACAAGTTTAAATCTAGTTCCATACGTTCAAAACAAGTTCAAGTTCAAATTTGCTCAAAAGATTTATTACTTAAAATTAAAAGCATAACAAACAACACATCATGCTTTCCACCCCAAAATATTTAAAACATGCAAAAAGGGAATGTGAGAAACTCACCGTAAATAGAAGTATTGACTGAGAAAGTCAACAAAGGAAGAAGAAGAACGCCAACAACCGCGACCTATAATAATAGTGGTCCGCGTATAAGAAAATATAATTATATGAAAATGCATATTTTGCATAATTATAATATATATATATATTCCGACATACATGTAAATCTTATATTGTGGAATCTATGTGCGCGCCAAACTTACTTATACCCGCTAAGTGTTACGCTTTAATATTTAACTCCATTTTAACTCATTCCGACTAATATGAAATTTTAATGAAAATTACCCATTTTGACCCGTTATCAAGATTAAGTCATCTAGACGCGAACAAAGTGAAAAACAACTTATTAGTTGAAATTTCAGTTTTAGTTAATATATTTTACGCCATACTATTTGTTATAACATAATTTGACCAAATTTAAAATTTCGCCATGTAGACTTTTATTTTAGTTTTTTTCTAAATCTGACCCGACCAAAACTACCCGCTAAAATACATTTTCACGACTCGGACTCTAAAGCATTTTGATGTAAAACGATGTTTCAGACAACTTTTTAATTTTACCTGAGACCTGAAACAACACAGAAAATGACCCAAATGCCTTTTTCTTGAATATGATGCAATTAAAAAAACACAGAATCTTATTCTAAGCTTTTCGACCCGTCATTAAGCATTTTTAGACTTAGTTATCTACGCGGAATGGTAAAACGACATTCTGAACAACTTTCTAGTTTTACCCGAGACACAAAACTCGACAGAAAATAATGAAAATACCCTTTTCTCGAATCTGATGCAATTAAAAAAAATGCAGAATTTTATTCTAAGCTTTTTGACCCGTCATTAACCATTTTTAGACTTCGTTATCAACAAGAAAAGGTAAAACGACATTCTGAACAACTTTTTAGTTTACCCGAAACCCAAAACTCAACAGAAAATGATAAAAATACCCTTTTCTCGAATTTGATGCAATTAAAAAACGCATAATTTTATTCTAAGCTTTTCGACCCGTCGTTAAGCATTTTTAGACTTAGTTATTCCCTCGGAAAGGTAAAACGACATTCTGAACAAATTTCTAGTTTTACCCGAGACCCAAAACTCGACAGAAAATGACAAAAATATTCAGTTTCTGCAGAAAACTAATATTTTTATTAAGAGCTAATTTTGTTTTTAACATTTTTCGCAACTTCAATCTTCCGTAAAACGTTCGTTATTATGAGTTAGAATCCGAATTTTATATCAAAACGTTCGTATTAACGTCCTCTATCATTATTCCTAGGCCAATTTCAGTTTTAATAATTTCGACTCCTCTAAACACGACCTCAAGTTTTCTGCTCCTATTGAGTATCTTTCAACTCCTTCAAAACTTTAATTTCTCGTGTTGCGAACATCGCCAACGCTCCTAAACTAGCCTAGCCCCATTACTAATCATCTCAACTAAATAATGAACCTCAAAACGCGACATGCACCTCAATCCATGGATTCACAATACAAAATTAAACACATGCAATGAACATAAAATTAAATCAATGAAAAAGAGGTAACAAAAAAAATCAAAACAATCAAACCCTCTTGGTGTGATTATTGGCCGAACACCACAACACCCCAAAACAATGATCCAAAACTCGATTTTGTTTCATCAAATCTTGTTTACACACTTATATTTAAACCCTTGCAACACCAATTACACTCAATTTGATCAAAACCCTTTAAAATCGAAAATCAAGAAAATCAAGAACTTTGAAAATCAATCATGCATGGTGGTTTCTTTTGTCAAGGAATGATGGGGTTTAGTTTATAATTGATTTAGGATATATAGGAAGTGATTAATAGGATTTTTGATGATGGTTTCTTGGTGTTTTTTGTTGGCTGTGTCGAACAGAAGAGATGGAGAGGGAAACAAACGAGATTTTTTTATGTATGATATGAGTTTAAAAAAAGAAAGGAAGTCCATTTATAATAATAAAATCCTTGTTTGTATCGACATGTTAAAATAATATAAGGGATGTTTGTTTTGGGATTTAGTAGGAGTAAAAAGGTAATAAGAGGGTGTTTGGTTTTTAGTTTTGTTGGAGCCTAAAACAATTAAGGGGGTGTTTGGTACATACATGTATATATATATTTCTTTTAACATTGCTACACTGATTCGGGCTTAAAAATTTGTTTAAATGTTAAAACTGTAAAAATACCATTTTCGACGCGGTTTCGGCTAAAACACAAAAAAGTCAAAAAATATAAAAAATAAAACAAATAAGCTTCTGAAGCTAAAATATGAAATTATCGATTTTCGCGAATGCTAAAACGGATAAATATCCAACGCATGACTCACGAATAATTAAAATTGACGATTTTTGTAAAACCGACTTAAAATAAATTATATAAAATTTAGAAAATAAATTAACGCTCGGAATAAATGGTGTCCTTAAATCCGAATATAAACATTTCCAATTAAATAGAATCATGGCTCGGAATAAACATTGATTTGTAACACGAGTTGCACAAAAACAAGCGTTAAATGCTAAGAGTAATATGACCACATAAAAGTGACTCCAATAATAATTGAGAGAGTCAAATATCATACGTTTGCTTTCGGTTACTGACCTCAAAATTGATGGATGTCACAATTTTCCTCGGTTAATGGGAATTTCATCCCGAAATCAGATCCTCGTCCTAAGCCGTAGCGCTCGCGAACAGTTGCGGATACTTGTGCTTCATCTCGTCTTCTCGTTCCCAAGTAAATTCTGGTCCTCGTCGAGAGTGTGACAACCATAACTTGAGCAGGTTAGTCAAACCGTTAGTGTTGACTTATGTGTCTGTTGCAAAGTATGGTTTATGTGATTCTATGTGTTTTTATGTGTTTATGAGGTATTGGTAATCAATCTATTGAGCGCGATCATCTCAATGAGATTAAAATGATGGGAAAATTTGTGGAGTTCATTTCGTTCATTTTTAATGACAAGGAAATGATTTTTTTTGATAATTGAGCGTTTGCAAGTTAATTGTGTAAGTATATATACGTATACGTATTTTGTGTTAGTTATCTAAGATAGGTTTAGCTTTTAAGTGTTAGATTAAGAAAATGTAAAATTTCTATTTTTGGAAAGTTAGGTTGGAAATGAAAAGTTATTTTTAGAAAGGTAGTAAACTGCGTTTATGCAAAAAGGTATAGTCAAATTAACTAAGGTTTTTATAAAAATTTAAGGAAATATAAATAAATATGTAATTAATAAAATAAAAAAAATATAAAAAAGGAGATAAAGGCAATTCGGCCGAGTAGGGTCAAAAAGAAAAAAAAATTATTTAAAGTCCTAATCCTAATCTAATCCTAATTAGACTTGACCTACAACTCTACTAGGAGGCCTATATATATATAATTCACGAATCCCTTCCCTCCCCATACCCTATTTCGACTGGCCATAAGGAGAAGGAAGAGAGAAGGCGGATTTTTTTAGGGTTTCACTTTAAGGTACGATTCGATCTTTTAATTTTAGTTTGTTTTTAATTCTAGTAACTTAGTTATGATGGATTAGGGTTTAAATTTAGTTTTATAAATTAGAGTTTGTAATATCCAGAAAGTTTATGATATAATAATGTTAGTTTAATCATCAGATTAATTAAATTAGTGACTTGAACATGTATTAGGGCTTAGATCACCCGAACTAGTTATAAAATTTACTG
>BQNB010129304.1:0-19138 GCA_026074375.1 Tanacetum coccineum
ATAATTAATATAATATAAATAAATAAATGATAACTAAAAATTTTAAATTTATATTTATTTTATGGATGAAACTATTATAATATACTAGTTGGATACCCGCGCATAGCGGCGGCGATAAAAATTGCTAACCCAACTCGCTCTGCAATTCCCTACCCGCTTAGAGAATTCGTTTGTTTGGGTTTCCGTAGCTTTCCGCAACATCATATTAACATAATTCTCGCTTGTATAAAGACTCACACACTCTCTTACCTATCAAACATTGTCTCCAAAAGTATATATCTTTTACGAATCAAGTTTGTATTCAAATTAAAGTTAAAGTTGTTAAAACATTCAAAATAAACTCGCTAAAAATTTATAAAAAAATATCAAAATGGATGTTGAATTAAAGATCACGAAATTTTAGAAAATACGGTGAAATTAAATCATGAAAAAAATAAATAGATAAAAAGATATGTCAAATTGAAAATAAAAGTGATTTTTTAATTAAGAAGTGACACATGTCACTCTATGATGTGATTTTTTTAAATAAGATGGATGGTCAAGATTACACCTCCTTATTTTAATTTTTGATGGGACCCACATTGTAAATGCTTTATATAATAGTATAAATATAGATATTATCTTAATGTTTATATATATGTTTGTCGTGTACGTGTGTTTACTTGACAATATGTCGTTACAATGACAATGATCATACTATGCGTATTTTCACATGCATGTGTGTGTCTCTTATTTATGTGTGTATAATTGTAAAAATTTGTGTAAACATTATTAGGCTCATATTGACAAAAAAAATTAAAAAAAATAACCAATTTTCTACGTAAAATAAGTTTATTAATATAAATTAGCAAAAGCCAAATTTAAACGGTTTGAAACCGAAAAACCGTGAAACCGAACCGCCAAAAACCGAGCGGTTTCGGTTTTTGATTTTAGAAAAACCGAATATTTCGGTTCGGTTTCGGTTTTAGCCAAAAACCGACCCAAACCGAACCGTGCACACCCCTACTTTTATTATATGACAATTCTCCCTTTCATTTAGGCTACCCACCAAACCGACTACCAGCGACCTATATTTTTTCGTGCAACATCAACTTTCTCTCTTCGACAACATACAAACGACTTTTTATTTTATTTTTTTTTTTCAAATTTTTTTTTAGCAACAAAATTAAATTCCATTAAGTAATAAAAAAACTAGATGAGTAACAAGTTGAGATGAAGAAAACATCAATTAAAGAGCTGTTTGTTCCAACAAACAGACAGACAAGTGAACTAGTGTTGTTTTTGTGTAAATTATTACTACTCTAACGATGACGATGAGGTCAAACCAATTGTCCAAATTACCCCTCTCTTATTAAACTTTGAGAGAATATTTTCAAAAGGGTTGTAAAAAGATGATGGTTCAAGAAGTAGCCTGTCTTCTCATTTTAGTCAAGCTCGTGTCTTTTTTTAATATTAAAATTATAAATGCTTTTGATGCTTTGTCTTATTGTAATAATAAAAGTACAATAGTCGTAAAATGCCAATTATACCATCATCTTTTATACAGTAACTCACTTTCTTTGTTAGAGCATCTTCAATGGTTAAAATGATGAAAAACTTTTCACTATCTTAAAAAGCTTTTGAGTTAGGTTTTTAGCATTGGATGAAAGACTTTTTAAAGACTTTTTGAAAAGCTTTTTACAAAGACTTGGTAAACTTCAAGTCTTTTAAATAAGCTTTAGTTGGTATAATAGCTTGTGCTTGATTGCCATAAAATGCAAAGCTATCAAAAGCTCTTTTTGCATTGGAGATACTCTCCCAAACCTTCCCTATCTAAGTGTTATTGTCATATCTCCATTTTCAGATTCTGGGAACACCCTATATTCGGCATTTTTTTACATTTTGCAGCACGTACATCCTATTATATTGTATGCATAATTTCTATATTTGCTAAAATCAACGTTTTTACGTTTGCGTAAATCCGTTAGCCCGAATATAGGCCCAAGTTAAATAAAATCGACCCACAATTTAATTAATTTTTTTACACATCGGACCCATCAACTTAGTTTATTTACGACTTTTTTATATAATAAAGTTTATTTATCAAATATATACCACATATCTACCGACTCATCCAGATTAAAAAAACACCCGCGAAAAGATCTTTGAATTGCGAACAAAACGAGTCCAATATTGCACGGCTTCCGACATACGCACGATTTTATAAAAAATGTTGAAGTTTAATAAAAACAGAAAAAAACTTACAAAACGTACCCTCAACTTTTAACTATTTATGACTTTTTAATATAATAAACATTGTTTATCAAATATATAACACATATCTGCCGATTAATTCAGATAAAAAAATACCCGCGGAAAGATCTTTGAATTGCGAACAAAACGAGCCCAATATTGTAACGCTTCTGACATACGAACAATTTTATAGAAAATGTTGAAGTTTAATATTCCGTGATTGTTAAAAAAAATGGTCAGTGAAATAAAAAAACCTATGTTGCATACAAGTCAACCCCGGCCCAACGCATTGACAAATTTCCACTCAATATTCATTCGAAGCAGATTTCAGCGAAAATTATGGCCCACAGGCGGCCCACGGCAATGCGCAGCCTATGTAATCAAATCGCACAAAAACAAGCCCCGCCGTAAAGAGCGAAAGGTCTAGCTCTTATGCAGTCAAAAGCCGCCCTACGGTAAGCCAAAAAAAAGAAAAAAAATAACGCCCACTGCAACGCGCGGGCAACCATGCTTGTTAATATCTATTATTTACCTGAAGAAAGTGAATGACGAAGAGAGTGAAGTGGTTGATAGTTTGGGAGCCCGCGTTTGATTTTGTCATTGTATTGTACAGAAGTCCATGTTACATTTTGAGATTTCTTTATTCAGAAGATACCGTGACATTAACAATACGATGTGTGTCCGTAAAGAAAGATGAGGAACCGAAGAGGCTGCGGAGAGAAAATAGTTCGCACTGAACTACTTATCACGACAATCTCTTCGGTTCCACATCCTTCTTTGTTAAAACGCATCTTACCGATGACCATTGATATATGATGCATTAAAAACATAATATGGAAAACAACTAAATAAATTTAGTGCATGTCTAAACTCCTTGTTATCTTATTGGTTATCTCATGTGTTAAGATCACGTAAAAAAATTGACTTAAGTCTTTTGGATATTGAAAAATTATATGGCTCAGGTAAGAGCTAACCGTTGTAAAAAAGTGTAAGTCCGTCGTGGCTGCATACCAAAAAAGTTGCCTAGCTAAGTTGCAGACTTTCACGGCTTCAATTGAATCTGCTTATATTCATCATAGCCTTAGCAAGGTAGTATGAATTAGTGTAGACATATCGTGTTTCACGATTTGAGGCGGTAGTGGTGGCGACAGTCATAAGCGTTTTTTATTCTCATATGCAGAGTTGGTGTATGAACGGAAATTAGAAGAAGACATGGCGATACTATTCAGTGGCACGATGTCTTTCATCCGCTCTTGGTGCAACACGAACATAACGTATCAAAACGCAAAACCAGTTATGGCTGTCACCGTCATTACCGCGTCATTATTGAACAACGGTAAAAGATAATGTATCAGCTCAGACAAGAGCCTTTGTAAGTCTATCATGGCTGCACACCTAATAGATTGCCTAGCCAAGTTACACGGTTTTACATGTTTTGTTACACGGTTTTACATGTTTTGTTCAGACTGCTCGTATTCATCATTACCTTACCAAGGTATGTTTACCAAGCGTAATATAAGATCTGAATATGCGCGAAGGGTTTTGTGACTGTCACATATGCCAAATTAGAAGTCATTTTCTACATCTAAGCACGCGTGAAAATAGCAAAACCCTTAGCACTCTCTAAAGACCATTCCTATGTCCAAGTAAGAAGGTAACAACCAAAGAGATATATTTTCAATTTCTAACTCGATGTTGTTAACTTCTGACATGACCGCTAGGGGTGGTCTATATAGACAGATAAGTAAGTTACAACATGTTCCCAAATAGTAGTAAACATGAAAAACAAAGTTAAGAGAATTGTTGTGGTGCTAGAATCAGATTAGAAGGTACCTCGCCTGCCGTGGCAGGAAACAGAATATACCGGCACGGAACACCATTTAGCGTTTGATAAACAGCAAGTTAATCTAAAACAACAAATGCAAACCGCTAATAACTACAGGTTATAAGAACCTGCATTCAAGGGTGACTACGCAGGAAAAAAACTTTGATCCCACATGCTTAATGGAACTTTTTTCAAAACTGTGGCTCAGATCTGCAAGGAACAAATATCATCGCCAAACATGGTGCATGGCTGCAACCACAAAACACAGCGGTTACCTCGCCAAAAGACAAACATGGGCAACGACATTTTAGCAATTATAACACAGATACCAATCATCATCAAAATCTCATACCAATATCGGCCATGGCTGCAAACCTGAATTCAAACAGGCTTTCCCGCCAAGACACCAATGCATAGTAAAAGACCTAAAACCCAACCTAAGACACCCTGCTGCCGCAAGATAAACACATATAAGACAAAGGCTCAGTTCAATAACTATGGTTGCAAGCAATTCATGCCGCCCTGCCTACATATTCAAATTCATCATCGCCTTTTTAAAAAAATGAACTCTTAAGCGGCTGCAAATGTTGTATATTGCAGTGCGAACGCGCAGCATATGCGCTGCAGATTTTAAGCAAAAATCTTACATATGAAACATGTATCAGACCAGATGGTTTGTCACTAATGCATCACCAAATATGAAACATTTATTAGACCAATTGATGCATCGAAGTGGGAAAACCAGTCGTTCATGCGAAACAACCATCAAAACCATGGGAGAAGCACGAAAGTGGAGTAAGGATTAGTAAGGTAAATATCGTTGGAATGCAGTAAAGCTTTCGGAATATGAGATTGATATCGCTTTCGCAACCATTAGTATTTTGTATAATGAAGCTCAGATACGCAAATAAGATGTCGACATGAAACACCCAGCATGGCTGCAAGCAGAATTTGGGTGCGGATTGTTCGGCCCAGATTAGAGCCTAAGTTTCTGCAAAATAGAACTCCACCAAGGCTGCAAACGTAATAGTTTGTCGAGCCAAGTTACGGACACAAAAGACCTGCGTCTTAGCTACCCATGTTCATCATTTACTGTCAAAGTCATTAGATATGCGATAAGAATTTTGTTAATATCACACATGCATTAATTAGAAGCCGAATATTCTAATGAGAAAGCACGCGTGATAGTTCCATAATCCATATCACTGTTCAACGATTGGTTATGCGTCAAGTGATCGGGCAAGTCGATTTCTTACTTGACTGATCATATGAACGCAGAACCGCTCGTTTAAACAGGAAGAAGCTTTAACTTTAAAGCAAAAACACAGAGATAAACATTGTTACACACGTGTTCTTTAATCTGAGCATTTTACCTGATATAGCCACGCATGTTCGCAAAGCCAGGAAGACCGTCATGGCTACATTTGTCTAAATGCCCTGCCAAGACATGGAAATCCTCACACTTTGTATAGCACACATATATCAATACATTTTACTAAAAATCGCTCTCCCCCAAAAAACGTGCAAACAAATATGCGTCTTTAAATAGTTGGTATTTGCTTTTTTATCCTTATCCCACTTCCATATTATATTCCCCCAACTATTGAATCACCATCGGACAAAGAGGAATCTGATCATATGGTGGCTGCAAACACGAATTTTGAATGCCTCACCAACACATAGGTAGCTTTCACTCTTGATGATTCGATCAACTATTGGATTTTCATATTAATGAATGCACCCGTAATACTTGTAAATAAGCAAATCTTCCACAAAGTACAAAAGGTACCTGCAAGTATACTAATATGTCATGCCATGCACGTGAAATCCACATCACCATGGCTGCAAGCACGCTGTCGTACCGCCCTGTCAAGACACGCATCGCTTTCATCAAGCATATTAATCATACTTATAATTAGGATATGATTCATACGCTTAAGGCTAAACGCTCTAGGCAGTTGTTCGAGAATAACGAAAACGACACAATTTGTTAGTTTCAAAAATATTGAATAACTACCTAGAGTGTTTACAAATGAAAGTTAGAGCATGTAAGGTTCAATCTGCATGATAGTGGCATGCGAAAGCAGGATACCAGTAGCCCAGTATGAAAGCGACTAAAAACGACACAAGTTCTCAACAACCATTAGTATTATGTACTTAGTATTATGTAAATGAGGCTCAGATATGCAAGTTAAGCTGATTACGACCCTGGAAACACCAAACATAAACTGGCAAAGCACAATTTGGTCGTGCAGATTTGTATTAGGGGGGTTGATGATTTAGAGCTTAAGTTTATGCACAAAAAGCAAAACTACCAGCCCTGCCTGTGTAAACGTAAAGTAGTTTGCCGAAGCCAAGGTTTTACGGACACCATGACCAACGGGGTTAAAATACATGAGTAAAGTACAGGTTTCCCAACATGTTCTGGTTTTAGTGTGAACAAATTCTGCATGTAATAAGTCAAAATAGGAATCTCAGTTCGAATAAGTGTGGCTGGGTTAAGCATGATTCATGGTCGCTCTGCTACATATTCAAATTCAGTCAGATCGCCTCCTCTCTTCTCAATGAAAAACCAATTGCATGGTTGAGGTGCTGTCGTGTTGGGGTCAATTTATTGATTACCAAGTTTTAAATTTTTATTTTAGGTGCCCCCCAGGACTTATCCTATTAACCATAACACTTTAACGGGCAGTGTACCCCGAATCGGAGGCTGGAGTTTCATGCGTTACAGTAGAGGTGGTCGAACACTAAGAGCACGAGGGTACGCGTAACCTTATATTCTATCAGTATTTGTGTTTAATTAATCTCCAATTTAATCTAGTTGATCTATACCCGATTACTTTTTAAACCTAATGCCCCTAAACCTATAGTTACTAATGATAATGGGTGGGGTTCTTCACGATTGAGAGACTGCACATGTTTTATGGTGACAATAAGATCCATTTCAAAACACAATAAGCATGCGATGAGACAATCAAAAGATAAAAGAGCGGTACGCCCAAGCCCCCCAAAAGAGTTAGAAAATTGTAATCTTAGCCATTATTTAATCTGATTAAATGCTGGTTTATTTTTGTTTAGTACAAATGATTACTATCTTCTGTAGAGCGACATATTCTGTCTTATCTAGACTTTAGGTCGGAGATGTATTATTCGCTCTAGAGATCTAGACACGTTGAATCCTATTACTAATTAACGTATCCGCATAAGCATCCTCTCTTTAGTTTAATTATTATATATCTAGGGGAATTAACTTGTTAATGGCTGCATCTTGTCTAAACCCTAGCCCATCGTGGGGGACTGTTAACCCACTACTACCTTGAGATCAACAGTATTTTAATTATACTGGTAGTTCACTGTTCAAATGTCTTTACCAAGTGTGAATTAAGAACATATCTTGTGAAACATAAGGTAGTTCACTGCCCGGCGCTTCAACTAAGCTCATAATTCAAAGGCAAAGATCACGGAACATTATTTGTGATCTTATTGTTCCATTAATATAAAACCATGCCGTCATGCGACGAAGCCTCCTCCTCCATCACCTACTACCCCATCTTGCTCTCCTTCCGTCCCCTCCCCCTCGTCGCCCCCCTCCGGATCAACTAGAACCCAGTTGAATGATCAGGTCACATTCGTTCATGTTATCCGTAAGACAAGTATGGGTGATTAACTATAAATTATCAATCAACGTATTAATTATGCGAATCGAGTAGAAAGAACACAACCCAACGCATTAATTCGTCTTTAAGATGGCTAATACCCGGAGGGTATTAGCCTATAAGACATTGTTAATTATACAAGCGTGATCAAATAACGCCAAGGTAAACTAAACGTTTTTGGTCGCTTCATATCCGAAAAATGTAAATGATTACATATAGGAGTATAGGTTCAGACACGCTCACACCCCCCCCCCCCCCCCCCCCACGCCCGTGTCACTCCCTAGCCGTCATCGCTCAGAATCCTCCCCCGCCACTGACCGCGCGCGAATCCTCTCTGGCACCCTAGACTCTAATACCTTCCTCTCCCACAGCCAACTCATGTCACCCCCATGTCTCCTCATGCGCGCAGGACGTATTGCAGTAGTATAAGCAGAGAGATATATACAAACACCAGTCGCCTTTTCTCTACGCCGCGTCACCTACCCTTCGCACGATTTTCTCATCAATCCTCCCAGCTTGCACGTTTCCCGATCTCATATCACCAGCTTTTTAGTGCCTCGTCTCACTTAGACTAAGTCATTCCCTGTAAACTCACACTCTCTGCTTACAACACCCTCACTTCACCTCCGCTTCCCCCTCCACCTCCTCTCAACAGCTGTCGCGTATTTTAATATCGTCGCAACATCTAGCCCACTCCCACGACTCGTCACGCCCGCACCTCTCAGGCTCGCCACCCGCTGGTTACCACGCTCTCTCTCGTCTCCACCGCCGACCCCCCCCTTGTCTCGCGTAATCCCCCATCTAACGATCCGCGAGCCCCCGCTGCTTCTGCGCCACTACTCTCTTTAACATTCTCACCACCCCCACCCCCTCCAATGTGCCCTATTCCACTCCCAATACCACGTAAATCAAGCATGGTTTGTATTCCTTCCTTGTTTTTTTTTCAATTAATACACACAATAAAACTTCTTAAAACATAAACCTAATACTAGTAACTAATACCTCCTTAAAGAATAAACAAAAATTTCGCGTATGTCTTTTGCACTGCACAACAAACATCGGTTAGATTTCTCATTTAAGGATAAAATTTTACAAGATATTATCTTAATATAACTCTAAAACCCTTTGGATAAAGCCCATAATTCCTTTTATGAAACCCCTCAACCTCACGTGATAAGTCTAGCCGAGTTTCCCATGTATTTGCTTCACACGCAACCCACAACAGTAAGCCCCTTTTTATCCCTGTACCTTGACCATGTTAAACGGCAAAAATCCCTTGCCATATATGAGATAACATAGAAACGTGACCTTCCATTGAAACACTATGACTGCAATATTATGTAAGTATATAAGGACTTGCATTCTCCTTGGCAAACTTAAATAAGAAAAACACAAGAACTACCACACCATCAGATTCATAAATCACACCTTGGGTCTCTTTGTCCTCCTACCCTTGTTTTCGACTCACATACAATGTACCATCACCTGGTTATCAAATTTATACTCCCTCAAGTCACTTTGGTTTCCTTATCCTTCTGGTATCGACCCACTTAAACACACAAACATTAACCATTGTAAACAAAGCCCTAGGTTTCAAGAAAACCCTAAATAAGTCATTTGGGTTTTCTTTTTGAGTGGGTTTGGTGTGTGATATTTTACACATACCTTTTACCATGAAAAACTACCCCAAATGACCAAAAACATAATAAAAATTGCAAATATATGCTTGTTTTTATGTTTGTGTATGTGCAGGTACGGATATTAAAGAAATGGACAAAATAAAGACAAAACCGGACAAAAATGAACACGAGACAGAAAGAATACACAAGAGCCAGGAGTTTGCTAGCAAATAGTCAACCAAGGTCAACTTTGGTCAACCTACATGATGACAAAACCTTGAAAATACCAAAGGAGCCCTTAATGTTAAACCTTTTTGCACTAAAAGTCCAAAAACAATAATACCGTTAGTCCTTTGTTACTTGTGGACTAACGGTCGTTAAGTCAAATTATATAAACCCCTTTACAATTAACTAAGCCCAAATTAAAATCGAAATGCCCAACAATCCAGCCCAACCCTTTATAAATATAACTCGGGTCAACACATAAGTCAAACTCACAAGTCATAGTTACTGTACATATTCCCCATTCCCTCCCATTTTTCACATACAAACAGGGTAAATTGATTTCACCCGTCTATCCACCTCTTATATTAGTGATTGTTTCTAGAAGGCTGACACGTCTGACATAAGGAGGCCACGCTGGCAATCCTGAGCTCACTGATTGGTTGTGATACATGGCTAGATAAATCAAAGGCTCAGATTGATGGATTAGAATTCAAAGGCCAGGATTAGAGATCATGGGAGCGTCTCAAGGGCTAGAAGCTTAATCACCAGGCTATAAATAGAAGCTCTCACACGCAGAGTTCACCATCAAGGGAAGTCAGGAAGTAAGTGTGGTCGTTAATTGAACTTACCTTTTAGCTTATTATTTTTTCTTAATGTTAATTTTCCTTTTTAAAAAGCTTGATGTAATCTCTTTGAAGTTAATAAAATTTTGTTTTCAGTTAAATTGTGCCTTAATATATGTCTTAACTTTTAGCTAATTGATTTAAATGTTTCTTACTAATAAGCTCTTTACTCTCTCAACTTTAGCTTATTAAGCTAAGTTTGTTTCAAGCTTAGTTTAATAAGCTCAGTACTCAATTCTCTCAAAAGGTCTTGAATAAGCCAATGGAAGATAAGCCAGATTGGGATGGGCTTATAGGGCTTATTTCATAAGCTAGATTGTTGATAATCTCTGTTGAGCAGCTTAAATCCCTGTTTGGTGCAAGGGATAAGGTACATTTCATTTCTCACTTTATAGTTTAATTTCATTTAATTGCTTATTTTACTGCTTGTTTACTTATTGTTCCTTATTTTATGCTTAATCTGTTTTTAAGTAGCTTAATATGTCTTTAGCTTAGAATTTTGCAAAAATCTCTTTCTTAATTAGTTAAAACTGCTTTCATAGTAATTAGTACTGCTGTCATAAGCAGTTAGTACTGCTGTAGGTGTTAGCTTATTTCTAGGGCTTATTAGTGTATAATTTTTGCTTATTCAATCTTATCAACCATAAAGCTTAATTTGTTTTCATCATTTGAGGATTTAAAAGATCTATACTAGCTTAAAATGAATTTTTCATGAATTAAATGGGTGTTTGGTATAACTGCTTATTTGAGCTTATAGGCTTATTTAGAGCTTTAATTTAGCTTAATAAGATTTAGTTAGTATTAATTAGTATTTCTCTTAATTTTTTTACAATTTAGCTTATTTTCTTAGCTTATTGTTTCTTAAATTGTCTAAAAGAAAAGTTAGTATTTGTTATGATCTGTTTTAAAAGTCAATGTGTGCAGAACTTTTTAAGCTTTTATCCTTGTTGGTTTTTGTTGTTTTCAGCTTATTTTGAGCTTATTTATTTAGTTGAATTCTGTTTTTAAGTCTTAATGTTGTCAAAAGTTTTTTCAGTCTCATTAATAAGCTAAAATATGGTCATTTGGTTCAAAAACTCAGCATCAAGTCTGCCAATTACATTTTCTTTATCTAGCTTAATTCCTAAGATGCTTTGCTTAACTTTAGCTTATCTGTGCTATTTTAGTATTAATCTTCATCTATTTCCTTTTGTTTCCTTATTAGTAGTGCTTATTAGTTCATTCTATTAGCTTAAAAGTAGTGGTTAAGACTTTAAGTTCTGTTTTTATTCTCATATGTTTCAATGTTTTTTTAGCTGTTTTCAGCTTATTTGAATTGCTTATTTTTAGTCCTTTTTGCTTATTTGAGTCCAGTGATATGTATATTTAGCTTTTTCATAATTTGACCTAGCTTATAGGATCTTTTAGGTTTATTAAGTTAAAGCTTAAAAGCTATGATCAACGTCTTAATCATTTCATTCAGCCCTCTTTCATAAGCTCATTCCTGCCTTGATTGTAGCTTTTTAGAAAAGGTCATTTTATGAAAAGTGCTTATTTTTAGCTTAAGTTTAGTTTTCAAAAATAAAAATAAAAAAAATGTTTTTCAAAAAGCATTGGCCACATGTTTCGAACCTGTGACCTCTCCCTTCAAACACCAACGCCTCACAACACACACTCTAAACCAACTCGCCCTTGGGACTTTTTCATACATTCTTTGCAACATTAATTCCTTATAGACATTTTTTAGTTTAGCTTATTCGAGCTATTTGGCTTATTTTCTGCTTATTCTCTTAAGCAACTTTGCCTGTTCTTATTTTTCTTACATTCTTCATATTCATAAGTACTTTCCTTAATTTTTCTAGGATTTTTAGGTTTAGTTTACTATTTTTAATTAATTTTCTAGATTAAACTAGTTTTTAATTCATAATAAAAAATATAAAAGTCAAAAAAATATAATTCTTTTTCTGAAAATTTTCTTTTGTCATTTAGGATTTATTAAAATTAAATTTTCGTTCGTAGGGCTTAAATTAGATTTAGTTGCTTAAACGTCGCGTTTTATTAATTCCCGTTTACGTTTTTATGCTTACATGTTTAATTGTCGTTACTTGCTTACTTGTTTTTGTGCATTTATTTACTTGTCATTTACATTTAGTAGGATTTAGAAAACCAAATCAAAAATCTTTTAAACCATTCGAAACGCGTGATCACGAACTTAACCGATTCTCAATTCGCACCTCGTCGGGAAACGACCCTGGAGGTTTTTGAGACAACTTTGGTTAAAAGTTTGTTTCTTAAACCCGACGGAAAATACTTACTATACTATAATTGTTTACATCCTTATATATTATATTATATATAGTGTGTTTGGGACGGGATCAATTTTTGGCGCCGTTGCCCAGGGGAGTTGGTTACGATTTTATCGTGGTTTTCGATCGAAGATTAGTGTTTTTGAAAGACCCTTCCCTCTTTCATTATCGATTTTCATTTGTGAATATTTCTTAATAAAACATAAAAATACAAAAATATTATTACACTTTCTATTTCTTTTAATTTTAATATTAAAAATCTAAAAATAACCGTTTGTTAATCATTGTTACGGCTCACCTTTTATGATTAACGTGCCATAAGGAAAGTTATAAGGCGGGATTATCCCTATGAACATCACCCACAAGGAGAAGGGGTTATTCTAAATAGCGCCTTGTGCTTACAACTCCCCGCTTCTTGTACTATTTTTAGAAGAGCTACCGTGCATTTTGACTTTCGTTGTACTCAAAATATTTTTCTTTCTTATTTTAATTCCTTTTCTTATGAATAATTTTCAAAATCTAAAAATATTCTCCTTTACCCTCAAATCCGTTTAATTCTTTCTTCTTATCTTCTATATTGTTTAATTCTTCGACATGTCTTCATATTACCAACCTAGTTGCTACGGGTGTGGAGGTCCTTTAGACGGTTCGATTTGTCGACAATGTAATTGCGAAAGGTGTGGAAATATGCGTTATGGAGGAATTTGTTTTCATTGTAAGTATGATACAAATCCGAATTCTCTCAATTTTTCCGACTATCCTCCACAACCCCAGTACGAGACGAATATTTGTGAGTTATGTGGAAACGATGCTCATTTTGGTTACGATTGTTCACCTCAAGTTCCGTTTGTTTACAATCAGAACCCGTGTTTCAATCAAAACTTCGATAATAATTTTCCACTAACTTCACCGAATTTTTCACAACAATATCTTTGTTGTGAAAACTGCGGGGGTCCTCATGAGAATTTTCAGTGTCAACCGTTGAACCAAAATTTCTATGAACCTAATTATTGCTATAATTCTAATTTTTTCGGTTTTGACCAATTCCAACCCCCGCAGTTTCCCGTCATTCATAAACCTCCTCAAGCAACGAGTACGGAAATGTTGCAAGCTAGAGAAAACCTAATAGAAGCTATACAAGCCTTTTTAAAGGAGTATGATCATATACCTCCTAAAGAAAAGTGCATGGATTTATTGCTAGATGAGGAGAGATTTCTTAAAATTAAGCAAGCTATTGAAGAAGAGCAAAATCAACCAGAGGATATACAGGAATTGATGCTTAAACTTCTTAACGATTTGAAAGTTTGTGATGGAATCCTGCTGAAACAAGAAGAGCAGGCAATTCAGGAAGAGCAGGAGGAGCATGCAACTCAAAGTTTTATGCTAAATTAGAATTTTCCTATGGCTGATGATGATGAATATACTATTTTATATAGATCGTCTAAAGAAATCACACCCGACTTACCAACGAGGGACGAGCATCTTAACACTATTCCGGAAACAGAATAGGATGAATTAATAAAGTCTAGTGTTGAGAACCTTGTCCCAATCCCAAGTGAGTCCAAGGGTATTTTCGACGATATTAGATAGTGTCGTTTTTGTGATAATGAATCCACTTTTGATGCTAATTTTGGACTTATTAACTCTTAGCTATTCGAGATACATCGATCATACATCTCCTAAGATTGATTTTCTTCTTCCCCCGAGGAGTTCGCCTTAAACTCAATCATATTAATCCAATCTTACGGGAATTGATGAAGACGATTGTTTAAGAAAAGAATGAGAAATTGAATTTTTAATTTTTGGAAGCCCCCATTTAACTTAAGACGAATGTTTTGACCCAGGGGGAGGAGAGATTGTTTTTTTTTCCAAAATGTATGAAGAAGACATTCCTTCCACATTTGTCATTCAGACTTTTCTCCCGTTTCTCACCTACCCTGGATGATTCTCCTTACTTTTCTCCACCAGGTAGTTAAGACAACCATTTTCGTCCTCGGTTATCTCCACTTATATCTCGTTGCAATCACAACAAGATGAACTTTCATGTGCTTTAATGTTTATCCAAAATTTAATGAAAGCCCGATTGAGATTTTTTCTTCCATTTGCTCCCTCATGGATAACTTAATTCGGGTTCGAGTCAAGCTATGCGACTCGGTTAACAAAAACAAGCGTTTCTATCTTCTTATCTATTTTCTAACATTTGATGTGAGGGGGCTCCTCGTCCACTTTCCTCAGTGTTTCGTGTTTTGTGGTTTGTGATGTTTGTCCAGGATTGCCTGGATTTTGAAGACTCTCGTGCTCGGTGTTTTGTCCATTGTTCACTCGCTCTTCAAATCCTTTACATGCTTATATTGGGAATCCGATATCCTAATCTTATAGACTAACATTTATCTTTAGCATAGAGTTTAATAAACTAGGGCCTTTTAGATTTGCGGTAGAGACCCCCTTTATATCAAGATTATGCATTGAAATTAGTATGGGGGTATCAATCTCACATTGAGGACAATGTGTAGTTTTAGTATGGGGGAATCTATCGATTTGATTATACCTGCAACCGTTGTTCTCACGTAACCCGTTTTTTTTATTTTCCCACAAAAATATGTTGAAAACACAAAATTTAAAAAAAAAATATGCAGTGATAAAAAAAGTGATACATGTTTGGAATAAAGTGACGACAATGTGTTGTGACACAAATAAAGGTTGATAATGAGAAATAAATTTTTTGATCCGAACCGTTTTATACCTTAGCTTTTTTTTTCTTAACCATATTTTAAATTTGAGTTTGTTGCTAGTCTTATGTAGGCTTATCCATTATGCCGAACTCGATTTATTAGAATTAAGATTGTTGCCAGTCTATGTGACTTATTAAAGTGCCGATCTTAATTCGCTAGGCTAAGTATTCGCGAATCTCTTTCTTAGAGATTTTAAATTGCGAAGAACAAGAAATGATAGTGTTAATTATAATTCACGATATTAAACGTGGAATAGTTGGATCTCTTTCAAGCTCATAAGTTTTAATTGTGGCTTTTTCTCCCATTAGCTTGTCTCACTTATATGCATAAATGTTTAATAAATATGGTTGTCCGGTTCAACTTAATTTTTAGTAACTTTCCTTTTGACTTGGAAGTTGATGATTCGAGTTTTTGTCTTATATATATGCACAATATATTTATTCTTAACTTATTGCCTTAAAGAGCCCTCAGGTATATGGTATGATAAGTTTATCATTTATTACATTTTGCCTTAAAGAGCCTAAGTGGTATATGGCAAAAGTAATACTATCACGAAATATATTTGTACCATTAAAGAGCCTATGGTATAGTGGTACTATAAAATTAGTGATTGGAAAATGTTTGCTTTAATTATTTTCACCATAAAGATCCTAAGGAATATATGGTGTAACATAATATTACTTGATTTATGTCTTAAAGAGCCTTATGTACTATGACATGAATTAAGGCAAAAGCAACAAAAGCCAAAATTTCGTTCACTTTCAAATTATCGTTTTCAATGATAAGGGTGAAGCTAATTTTTATCTTTAACCGTCCCGCTTTATTTTCGGATTTAATAAATATCGAAACAAGTCTTAAAGAGCCTTCGGGTATATGACTTAAGTAAAATCTTGAGATACAAAATTAGGATTTGCGGGAGGAAAAGTAATACACAATTAGTATTAATGAGTAGTGTTAGCATCATGACTTGTATTTGACAATGATCTTATTTTTAAGCTTAGTATGGAAAAGTGAATGTTGGGGACGATAAATTTATTTTGCTTGTTCCATGATCCTTAGTATTATCAAAAGCATAATGATAAGAAGTGTTGAAGTATGGAAAGTGATGAAAAAAAAGTAAAAAAATGGAAAAATGTTGAAAAAGGCTCATTTAACGGGGGAAGACTACAACACCCCGTGTTTTCAGGTCATATTACGATTTCAATCACTCCATTTTCTTTCTATTTATAACATTTTTACGTGTTTACTTTTATTTTAAATCACCTAGTTAAACCCTAATAAGTAAAACTTAACCGAGGCATTTTAATATCGTGAATAAGCCTACGCTTAGGCTAAAGATCTTGGTTAACATTTTTCTACGACTTAGCTAACCAAAATTAGGTGTATGTCATTTTTACCATTTTTCCTTTCCACCACCAGACCGAATTGTGAAAGCACTTAATGAGTAAACACAGCAATTCAAAGTATTCCTTCCTTGTTTTTTTTCAAATTAATACACACAAAAAAAAACTTCTTAAACATAAACCAAATACAGTAACAAATACCCTCCTTAAATAGAATAAACATAAATTTTTGTGTATGTCTTGTTGCACACCACAAAATCATTAGATTCTCATTAAAGGATAAAATTTTTGCAAGATATTATCATAATAAAACTCTAAAACCCTTTGGATAAAGGCCTATAATTACTTTTATAGAAAACCCCGACCTACCTCACGTTATAAGTCAAAGCCTGAGTTCCCAAGTATCTGCTTCACAAGCAACCCATAATAATCACCTCCTTGTTATCCCTGTAACCCTTGACCATGTAGAAACCCCAAAAATCCCTTGCCATATATTAGGATAACATAGAAATTTGACCTTCTATTTAAAACACTATGCCTGCAATATTATGTAAGTATATAAGGACTTGCATTCTCCTTGGCAAACTTAAATAAGAAAAACACATGAACTACCACACCATCAGATTCATAAATCACACCTTGGGTCTCTTTGTCCTCCTACCTTTGTTTTTGACTCACATACAACGCACCATCACCTGGTTATCAAATTTATACTCCCTCAACTCACTTTGGTTTCCTTGTCCTTCTGGTTTCGACCCACTTAAACACACAAACATTCACACCATTAACTCCATTGTAAACAAAGCCCTAGGTTTCAAGAAAACCCTAAATAAGTCACTTGGGTTTTCTTTTTGAGTGGGTTCTTGTTGGTCGGGCATTGAGGTAGTGAATCAGCATAAGTGTTCGTGATCAAAAGGGGTGGTGCAAGCAGTCGAATTGGTTTAAGTGTTTGGGTTGTATACGAGAGAGGTAAAATCATTAGGGTTTTCGTTTGTTCAAGCCATACCCACGTCTTTCTTCGAGCTTTGTGAGTTACACGCCTTAAATTCTTTCGTTATCTTCATGCTATCATGTCATTTAGATTATTGTGCTTGAGTAAATTATTTCCTTAAAACAGTTAAGAACCCGACCCTATTATCATTGTTGCCTTTTGCAAAAGCATGCATCATCCGTCTCTTTATTGTAACAGAAAATGAGAAACTATGATTTGTTAACTTATAACTAGAAGAAACTCCTGACCATATGTTGTTACTAAGCCTTGTGCTAGACCTCTTTAAAACCGAACATATACTTGTTTATGGTTAGCCGCCGAATTGCAAGTTTAAAAGCAAAACACCTTTTTGTAAACCTTCTGATGTATACGGGTTCACTGAGAAACCTGTATACAAACTTGATCAATGAAAATTTTGAACTTATCATTCGTTAACATAGTATAGGAGTAGCGCACATCCAAAATTTGAGCTTCTAACACTTTATAACGAAGCGGGATATAGACTTACAAATCTACTATTTTATGTGTATGAAAACTGCCCTGTTAGGTCGGCTTTATGCCATGTTTTGACCCACTTAGACTTAGATATAGAGTCAACAAATAGGGGCGTTTTATAGTCAACATGGTAGGCTTTATTTAGCAACTTGAATCACGGAAAACGGCTTATAAAATTGACATTTTGTAGTTTAGGTTATTGGTTAGAATAACAATGTATCAGATATGTTAAGTTATTATAAAACAACATGTCAGATATGTTAAGTTTTTTTATAAAACGCGGCCCACGCCAGTAACTTTGAGTGCACCATTCGACCCTTAAGAAGTGAGTATAGGATTAAACTTTGTGCATTTCGTTAATAGGACATGGGATACTTTATTTTGCCCCTGCAATCATTAGTTTTTGACGTGTAACGACGAAGTTAGAAGGTCCCAAAGTTAGGTGAAAATCTGTCATTTTACACTGTCTTAAAACTGCCCTATTGAGTCGACTTTAGGCCTTGTTCTGACCCACTTAGACTTAGACATAGAGTCAACAAGTGAGGGCGTTTTATAGCTAACATGGTGAGCTTTATTTAGAAATTCGAATCATCGAAACGGTTGAGTATCGAGCTCGCAATCGTGGCCTAAAGTTAGTACTGCTGTCATGTTTTTAGACCAAGTTAATATTGTTGGCTGAATGATCGACACCCCTTACTTTGGCCTTGTTTTTTGTCACTATAACGACTTCGAATTGCAAAACCTATAAAGGATGAATTGTTGTACTCCTGGCCTAGTTTTCAAAACATCTTTTTGTTTGTAATTTCATTAAGTAACGAGTCCAGAAATTGATTACAAAATTCTGCATTTGTCCTCCGAATTTTATAAATAAAACTTAACTTTTAAATTTATATTGTTATAACTTCGACCATTTGTTTGACACGTTTAGTGACCAAACTAAGTGTCGATTGAATTAACTGTAAAAGTACTTGTGACCTAGTTTCTAAATTGTCCGATATCATAATTTACACATTTAATGGTAAGAGATTATAACCCGATACATTTGGCCAATTTTCATGAATAATCATTTTAAACAAGTAATATTTTTCAAACTCAAGCACAATACTAAGGAC
>BQNB010129305.1:4416-19138 GCA_026074375.1 Tanacetum coccineum
CAAGACATCCACTGTTTGTGCTAGTCTTCTTAGGCTTTGCTTGTATTTTCTTATCAGCGTTTTTCTGCATCCATTAGTATCAACAAATTAAGCTCGAAAGTCAAAATCTAACAAAAACTCTTGTAACATTATAGTAAAACATACCTTAGAATCTTTGAGTGAAGTTTTATTGATTGTAAGTTAGCTTTTACGTTGCTATTCATCTTCATTGATGGTTACAACTATTCATCACTAATGCATATTCGGTTATTCTTCATATATCAATTCATTCTTTGTGGGGATAAAGAAACATGATATCTTTTTGGTTTTCTTGTAACCGAACACTATAAAGGCTGTAAAGGAGCTGATGGATGCTGCCAGGACTGAAGTAAATGCAGAGACATTTCATCTTCTTTAGTCGGTTCGTGTGGTTTGTTTTCCTGTGCAATCACTTCCCCTTCCTATTAAATATCTAGAAATTTTGAACGTTTACTCACTTGCGAGCATTCAATTAAGGGACTCAATCTTTTATAAGGATATATATCATTTATAATAATACAGTATGTAAACTTGCATAAGTTTACAACGCCTATTAAAAAATGACATTATAGTATGATTTTGAAATCCCAATCTGATTTTACGATTACGATTTTTCAAAGACGAAAACAATCTTAAATATGATTCGAATCTCAGTTATTATATTGTTCCTAAAAACCTTGGTTAAAACATCGTAAATTGGTAGTAGTTCAAAAATGTTAAAAAAAATTAGGGCTTGTTTTTTTACTTTTTTGATTAAGTCATGTTTAATTAACGAATAACTTAATGCAGACACTCTCAGTTTTACTTGTTTATATTTTAAGTAATCGTTCTCTATTAAGTTATAAACAAACAATTTTCATATGACTTAATAAATTCAGTTTTTTCATATTAAGTCAATTAAGTCTAAATCAAGCAACCTTACATTGTGTTCTCAAGTGTAAGTAAAAGAAAGAAAGTGAAAAAAAAGGAAAGAAATCAAAAAAAGCTTGTGTTCTTTAGTTTTTTAGAGAGAGAAATTGAAAGTAAATGGGAGATGAATTGAGTGACTTACCCTTAAAGAGTTTCACCCTAACGATGTGTTTTCAAGAATTTTTTAATGAGGAAAACAAAATGCTAAAATGTAAAGCAAAGAGTGTGAGAAGAAAACAAGTAAAAATAACTTATATAAGTGTGTTCTCAGGAGGACAAAATAGAAGGGAAGTGAAAGAAAGAGATATGACGTTTTTACTATAATACCCTCCTAACTTGTTCTTACTTACTTGTATGTTATTAGAAACTAACAAGGGCTATTCAGTAATTTTAAGTGAAGACTAGTGTTTTCTTTCACTTTCTTCTCATTTTTGGGCTGCAAGTTGTGGGGCTAAAAAGTATACATGTCCCTCCACTTTCTTTTCCTTCCTCTTGCTAAAAAAATCTCTAAAACACCAACTTGTTTTAGTTTTCTTTACTTTCCTTTCACTTTTCCTTCTAAATTATATTTGAGAACACAGTGTAAAAATGGGATTAAAGTAATGTAAAGATAAAAAGACACAAATACCCCTTTATTGTTCTTGATTATGTCTTTATCTTCAGAGAGTTAACAAACAATGAGACAAGCCCATCATCATTTTCACTATACCAGGTTTTTATATTGAAATTTTTTTGTGTTTGCCATAAATATAATGAGCTTTTGGGTATAATTGGAAAAAAAAAATGAACGTCAAATAGCATTTATTTCAAAATTGCAAATGAATTCACGATCCATGATGACTAGATCTAAAGAAACGGTAGATTGTCACTTGTTAATACAAATATTCGTGCAAAAACGATATTTATATTTAATGATCTTCATGTTTTGATAATAACAAATATAATGTCATACTACGTAAAAGTTTACGTAAACAAGTTATTAAGTCGAAAGTTTACTTAACGCCGACAAATTACTTAAGGTATGAATATGACATTATTAAACATAGTTAATGATCTATCATTTGCATAAATCTTTTCTAATCAAATTATTTAAGATAACACGTGATTAATTATAAGCTAGTTATATTAATCATGTAAGACAAAATAAGATTAACCATAAGTGGAAACAATCTTTCTAAATCCTTCCAAATCTAGAAAAAAATTTCTTATTGGTGATAAGAAATATTTTCTTCTAGAAGAATTCATTAAACTAGTTTTAATAAATACAAAACAATATTTTGTATAGATTTGAGGTTAATCGCAAAATGACAAATTTTGTCCCAGCTCCACCTACGGATCCACCAAAAACACTGGACGGATTCAGGGGATGGGAGATCCGTGGGTCGCACGTCTTGTTCCCCTGGGATAGATTTGAATTTTAAAAGGTTGCCTATAAATACCAACCTCATTCTTTCATTTTATATAACTCTTGACAAATATTTTTCTCACATATATTTTATCTTTTATATATTCTTTGATCATTATACTTGTTACATAATTCATTATAAGTGATCAATTCATTCCACTCTTTAGTGAAGAACACTCAAGAAGACGTCAAGCTTCAAGTGTTAATAGTTTAGTTGTGTCATCACGTTTGTGATAATCATTCATCTTGTATATCTTGCGTTATGTGTATCATATGTGTATGATAGGTTAGTATTTAGGCCCCAAAATACATAGTGTGTTAGATTGGTTCTGTCTCGAAGTAGAACTCGGTATTCAGCTTAGTAGCGGAAAAAGTATAAGCGACGTGTACGGTTTTCTCCGCCTAAAGGGAGCTTGTTGACATAGTGAAGACAACTCTCAAGTTGGGTACTTGGGGAGTAGAGTAGGGCGAAGAGGTGCTTCGTAGCCGAACCACTATAAATCATTGTGTCATCGGTTTGAAGAATCGAAAGATTTGTCATCACTAGCTCTAGACGAGCTTATCGGAAATCTAAAAGTACATGAAGTTGTCATGGAAAAAGATTCCAAAATTTATAAAGGAAAAAAGGAACGAATTAAGTCCATCGCCTTGAAAGCTAAGAAAGATTCTAGTGATGATGAAACTTTGACATCCAGAAGCGATGACGAAGAATATGATATGGCCGTAAGGAACTTTAAAAAGTTTATTATAAGAAAGGGTAAATTTGTTCGGCAACCAAGAGAAGAAAGGAAGTCATTCTGACAAAGAGATGAGGAGAAAGGAAAGAGTGACCGGAAATGTTTTAGATGCGGTGATCCAAGTCATCTCATTGGCGATTATCCAAAAACATCTCGCAACAAATATCAAAAGGCTTTCATTGGAGGTTCTTGGAGCGATAGCAAGAATGATGCCGAAGACAAAAAACCAACGACGGAAATTGTCTCATGGCTCAATCGTCAAATGAGGTAACTTTTAACTCTTCTTGCTATAGTGATAATGCATCTTCTCTTGATAATGATAATATGTTAAAAAACTCAAGTTAAATATGTTAAATTTGAAAAAGAGCAAAATCACTAAGAAAAATGTTAAACAATCAAAAGGTTCACCTATTTGCAAAATAGGTCCTAGGATATGATACGATAAAGTTCAACAAGCGAAACTAAATCCATGAGTTTCGTTGGATCATCCAGCTGAAAAAGTGACGACGGATCCAACATTAAAGGGCACGGTATCCACCTTACCTAGAATCCGTAGTCGCAAAGAAGCGAAAAAGGGACATAACATTTTTTATGTCTACAATTACCTATGAGATCGATTTTGTTTATTACAAGGAAAAAACAAATTACATAATAGCATTGATGAGTCAAAGAAACCGACCTTTAAACCATTACTCAAAGAGCGGGTATAGTGTTATGTCACAACCATCTATATAAAACACCTCCACCTAGAGAAACATTTCTTTCTCAACCAAGATACAACACACTTTACCTAGAAGACACACTATACAACCAATCCATCAAAATTTCTAACCTAAGAATTGGAACAAACAACAAAATTAAGCTTGTACATATGGGTAAATTGTATCTTCCATTTTTAATATCACGAATCAATAGCAACAAATGCAAGGGATGTACAACACAAACAATTTTGGACCTAAGAGATAATGGGGACCACACCTTGAATATGTTTTTTGTGAAATAGGATGCTTGAAACAAGCCTAACCGGATAGCTAGATCCAAAAAAGTGGTTGCTCCAAACAGATGACCGTTAAATAAGAGTTTATTCCCTCTACCTACAAAACATACGACTGAGGTGATGTGTTTTTGAATAACTTAAAAGGAAAGAACATAGGCAACGAGTACATCACTAATGACTCTCTCACTATATCTATGTAGAACACTAATTACTTATCAATTCAATTTACTTAGTGCCAGTCAAATTTGTGCAATAAGTGTCCAGCATTATTCACCGAAGATGGTAGTGAAGATAATTAAAGATAGAAAAACTATAAGCAAACAGATTAGAAAAATGGATAAGTACAAATTGAGATTAGAAATAATCTCAAGAAAAATTATGACTCCCACATAAAGGATAACTTCTACCTTAAAGCATAAACGACTTGGTCAAGCCAAATCGCGTTCTTAATTCACTCTCATCTAAAGAATAGTTAGAAACATACCTAAACTAAAATAAAAAATTGAAAAAATTTTTTGTAAGCTTTGTAAAAATTCGGAACAAGCTTATACAAGTACCTAAAGCTTAAAATATGTATCCCACTAAAAGAAGTTTAGAACTATTACATATGGACTATTTGTCCTTGCGCAAAATAAAAAGTTAATGAAGGTAAGTTCTCCACCTTTGTTGTAGTAATGAATATCTAGTAATCATGGACTAAATTCTAAACGACTAAAAATGAAGCCAATGATAATTAGAAATATTAAGTAAGAAAATTCAAACACCAACTAGGCTATTCTATAATAGCCATAAACAGAATCATAGGTCGGAAATTGATAATGAAGTACAATTCGTAGCATATTGTATGCCAACTCGCATTACACAAAACTCTCGTCTCCACGTCCTCTACAATCAAATATGGGATAAAAGAAAATAATAGACCTATACATGAGATGTCTTAGGACGATCTGTGGATTGGAGTATTTTCGGGGGTGTTTAAGAGTGAGTCCATCCACAACATTTTTGGTTGTAATGTCCGTTTATACGTCAACTTATATATTAAAAAGAATATAATTCGACCAATATAGAAAAACCTACTTATGAAATATTTAGAGGTAGGAAACCTTCCTTTGGAATATTTATTAACGTATTTGGAAGCAAGTCTTCATCTGATTACTAAAGACGCATCTAACCAAGTTTGCCCCAAAGCAAACTAAGGTATTTTTCTAAGGATAATTCTCAAAATAGCAAAAGCTTATGGGTGTATTAAATAAACACACCAGAAGTTGAAGAATCACTCAACGTGACATTCGATAAGTCCTCCCCTACAAATTATCACCATTGGTTATGATGATGTTGAGTGAAGAAAAGCCATTACACAAGGAATACCAAAGTATTAAATATTAATAATGAAGAAGATGAGTCGATAGAAGTTGACGAAATTGTTAACATTAAGGAGTCCAAAAATCATCCACTAGATCAAGTCATAGGAAATCTCAATCAAAGAACCTTAATATCTCAAGCCTAAAATCATAGTAATTTCTTTGTTTATATCTACAATAGAACCCCAAAAAAGTCAATGAATCCCCCCACCCCAGCATAATAAAAAAAAAAAGTTAGGTTGTTAGCAAAGCAAGAAAACTAAAATCAACTCGTAGCAAAGACGTTTGGGAAATTAGTCCCCCTTTACATAAAGTCAATCCTCATGGAACAAAATATTCTTTAGAAATAAATTAGATTGAAAAGGTAATTTTCATCTAGAAAACAAGCTAGATTGGTAGCACAAGTTATAATCAACAAGAAGTTATAGATTACGATGAACAGATGCTCCAATAGCTAGCTAAGTCAATAGAAGAATACATCTTGCTATTTGCTTGTGCAAATGATTTTAAATTATATCAAATGGATGTAAAAAGTGCTTTTCTAAACGGTTTTATAAACGAAGAGGTTTATGTTGCTCAACCTTCGGGGTTCATTGATTTTCAAAAACCAAACTATGTTTATAAACTCAAGAAGGCATTATATGGTCTATCAGAGCTCTAAAGCTTGGAATATAGACTAAAAGCATTTTTTATAAAAACACGAATACCTCAATCTGGAGAATGGGTCAGTAACACACTTTTAACTAAGAAATCAAAGGTCACCACCCTTACATTGATTCCAAAATACGTCGACGGACATATATTTGGTTCCAAGAAAAAAACTCGTGTGATAGATTTGCAAAATCATGCACGGACTAGTTGAGATGATATGAGGCCAGTTGAACTTCTTTCTTGGGTCTTCAAATTCAAACATATGTAAGACGAATATTTTTCAATCAATCCAATTACCATTAGAGATTTAAAGAAGTTTGGATTGGAAGATACCAAACAACCAAACTCCAATGTCAACGAAGAACAAGCTCACCGAGGACAGATGAAGCCGACTCCGTTGATACTCATAAATACGATGTATGATTGGTAGTGTTTACTTTATTTAACTGCAATTAGGCCGATATTATTTTTAGATGTATGCTTAAGTGCTCGTCCAAGAGAACCTAAGGACTACACACACACACACACACACAACGTAAAGCGTATATTTAGGTATATTAGAGGAACTAGTCACTTAGGATTATGGTATCCAAAAGGAACCGGAATAGAAACTGTAGTTTATGCCGACTCTGACCACGCGGGCGATTACGTTGATCGCAAAGCACTATGCGTTTGTTTGTTCAAGGAGTTTGTTTAACACTTGTTCCTAAGAACAAACGGCCTGCACTCCACACCGAAGCCCAAATATTCCTCCGCCGAAAAAAAAAAATAAAAGGGCCATGTCGAACAAGGCACTATGGATGAACCAAGCTCTCATCGACTACGGCATACGCCTCGACAACGTTCCTATTATGTGCGACAATAAAGGAGCTATCGACTTAAGTAAAAACCCTGTACAACACTCTAGAACTAAACATATAGAAATCCGTCACCACTTTCTACGCGATAACGTCCAAAAGGGTCAAATATCTCCTATCGAGAAAGTTGCATCCAAATACCATAGAGCCAAAGATGATATATTACTAAGCCTTTAAAACGTAAAGTATTTAATGATTAAGATTAGGAATAGGAATGATGGAGACTTACAAGGATATGATCCTCACCATCCCAAAAATATTCGTAAGTCGAACTCAAAGAAGGAATTATTCCCTTATTCAAAATAGATAATTCTCATACAAAGTTCCAATAACAAAACTTCACCGATCAAATGAACATAATCGATATTTAGAAAATTACTAAAAATGAAAAGAACAAATAAAATGACCATAGATATCTTCAAAAATCTACATGTATGGTCAATACATGAAAATTACGAAATCGATTGAGAAAGAACGAAAAGAACAAACACATACTAATTGGTAACTCACACTTGTGTTGACATGCTTGTTAAGTATCAATGTCATAAATGATTGTGTTATTAGTAATGGTCAAATTTATGCTAAAAGATAACACACAGATCGACTATTAGGAAATTCCATATGAAATTCACGACAAGTATGCACCTTCACTCAAAACTTGACGACGACTCTTCAAATAAATATCACATCCCCTAATATTATTTATAACAAATTCAAATGCCTAAAACACAACACCATATCTTAATTTGCTCAAAAATCAACTATGTCCGTATTTTTGGAAACAAGCGAACCACAAACCACCATAGGAGATACAAGCATAAAGTTTGGGTGGATCCGTGTGTCACCGAATCGCGTGAAATAACTGATTTTTAAACATAATAAGGACCACAACAATTATAAACCAAACACACTTCCCGAACATCAACAACCAAAACCCTCAAACAAACTAACTCTAACCGGCAATTGCGCAACAAAACACAATAACATCAACAAAATCATCAATCTATAACAAATACTGTAAGTGATTTTCATCTTATTATTCTATTTAATTTCATAATCAAGTGGTTTAGATTTTGATCAAAATCACATAATTAGGGGCCTTTTAATTGTGCTGTTATTATACGTACAATTAAAACTAAGATATAACAATGTATAACTACTTTGATACTCAAAAAGCATAATTGAAGCGATTCGCCAATAATCAATTTTTGACAAAAACCCCAAGTTATGATTTTCACTTCTAGAACTTTTTCAAAAAAAGGGTTGTTTAACTACATTGTTAATACAACGCAAAAACCTTTTTTTCATGCATTATACCTCCTTGAATGTGTATACAAATGCTTAAACTCATAAGCACTGTTCGATTCATTCATTTAGAGCAATATCAAACATAGGTTGTACATCAAGGTTTGCTTACTATTATTATTATCACTATTTTCATTTTGTTAGAGTCAAGGAAACCGCACCTCCACATCAAGTCCATATAGACACACACTTAAAGTTTGTATTATGTCTCTACTTCTTTCTTATTGAGTCATTGTTATTTACCTATAGGTGGACTACAAACGAACTAAAGATTATCTACCTAGAGTTCATCGTTCAAGACAAATGGATGAATAACTTAGGGATTCTTACAGCACTCTTGAAAAGCGTCTCTTCCATGAAGGAAGAATCGTTACTCCATCTTTCATTTCCTAAAACAACATGCTCCTTTTCTTTCAAGCTATTGGTTTCGAGCCTTTTCTCACTCTCAATGAACCCATATGTCCTAGATTTATAGTTGAATTTTATCATAGTCTTGATGTCAAAAGAAATGAGCTTGAAGATTCCTATTTTAGTTCAAGCTTGGTAAATTCAACCTTCACTAACTCCATCTCGTCTATCTAATCCTTAAAACTCCTCACCCTTAGAAACCATTTACACATCTGAATGGTCCCACTAAACTCCTGATTATCAAGCCCAATAGCAATACTTTGGCCCCAACTTGACATCGTACAAAAATGGCAATCACTACTCCTAGAACCACGCAAGCCTTCAACTACACACACACACACACCCAACAAGCATCAGATTAATGACGTTCGTCCTGATTTGAAAGGATGGGAACTTTTCTTTAAGGAAAATTTCTTTTGCTCTATTGACAAAAGAAATAAGGTGAAAGCATGCACTACATACAGCTTTACAACCATAAACCATTGGAAGAAATTTCAACTTCACTTCGAGATATATTAATCGAATGGAGGAAGTCATAAAAAACCAAAGGTCCCATTGCCTTTTGCCATGTCTTTTGACCCGTCTTACAATCAAATCCTTGCCATAGAATCCTCAGCCAGTACCAAATTGCTATTCACAGTTCATGAAACATGTCATTGGAACCCTCTAGACATTTGAATAAATCCTATGCATAGAAAAGAAAGAAAATTGCCTCTCCCCCGGTTATCTCATCTTCATCTTCATCATCCGATGACAATGAAGCACCATCTTTTCTCGATTCTAAAGATGATTACACTACCATAGAGAACTAACCAATACACAACGAGAGAAGAGAGAATGTAAAAATGCTTGAACCAATATGATTGGCACGATCACCAAATACCTAGAGAAGCAAAAAGAATATGCTTGCCTTATGTACTATATGCTCCTTTTTTGTGAGTATGTGAAGAACTTACATCTTGTTAAACTTGATGAATTGGAAAACTTTGATGTAATTAAACTTTAGTTACCCATTAGATGTTATTATGGGTTATGGATAATGTTATCGAAGGTTTTATTGACATTTCATAAAGACAATGATCTTGCATGATATAATTTGTTTTGTGTTTTGGGTGAAAATGATGTTTTGGTCGTCTTTGTTAATATTTACGACCCACAGACTACCATATGGTAGATCCGTCCGTTATTTTGGTAGATCCGTGGCCCATCCAGACTAGGCGCCAAAATTCAAATTTTCTTGATTTTTAACTTTTTCTACTTTATCTTATAACCATATTATATGATACTATTTGAGATCTTAAACCTTAGGATATAACATGTTCTCCATATAATCCAAGAACCATTATACAATTCATATCACCACTTTCTCTTTATAATCATCACCCTCAAACACCATTTTCTTTACATTTTCACCATATTTCTCACATACAACCTTGCTAGTTCATAGCTATGACTAGTTCATCCAAAAAAATTCACCAAACTTCAAAAGAAAAAATGCAAGAATGAGTGTCAAGTATCCAAACTATGTCAACCTCACATCCTCAAGTGAAGAACAACCAAATGAGAGAACTCCTTCACCACTTCCTAGAAAGAAATCACTCTCACCACCACAAGCTCCATCAAAATAATCTCTAGCAAAAGCACACACTACATCTCTTCATCATCACCAAGTGAGTGTCCAACACCAACCCATGTTGCACGACCACCTAAACTTCATTTTGTCATTTCGATAAAACTTAAACCTCAAGAAAACTTGAACCTCTAAAACTTCCTCCACTTCAAGTGTTACCAAATGATCCTTATGTTCAAACCATGGATAATTAGCCACCGAGCCCCTCTAATCCATCTCCACCACCACGTGTCTCTAGACCACCTCCTGGTTTTCCAAATCCACAACCCAGATTTAAACCATTGCTATCAACCCAACCTTTGTTTATCAACATTAACAACAACACACCTCTCCTCAATAACAATGTACCTCCACTAGAAAACATTCACCATCCACCACCAAATCTTAGAAATCAAGATTTTCCCAATCCTCCAAACATTTTGGATTTTGTTCATCCAAATGACATGCCTCACCTCCACAACATGTTTTGTCAACATTGTAGCACCACAAGGCATGAAATCCAAATGCTTCGAAACTGTGTCAACTACATGCTCTCCTACATTTGACACCACCTCGGCCCTTCATCACACCCACCTTACTTTCCGCATTAGCCGCATAATCACCTCACCTCACCCCTCGAATTATATGGGAAAATGTTATCTATCCCAAGATTTAGGATTTTTAATTGTTTAAGCTTATCATGTAATGGCTTTTACGCTAAAATTTTATGTTTTATCCCTTATAATGTATTTAACATTATTTTTATTTGTTGTGTTGATGGATGTTTATTGCATAAAATGTATATGTGTGCATTTGTGATTGTCATATATATATTTGCTTGTCTACTAACTTTGTTTTGTAGCAACGCATCCATAGCTCGATTACTTGGTGCCCCAAGCAAGGTGTCACACCCCGCCAAGGCGGAAACACGAGGCGTAACATCATGGATATCATCACAACACAATGGTGTCAACAATAGAGAATCACTACATGCATAACTAAATATAAAAGACACGATGTGTCATGACAATACCGAAAACAAAAGAACGGCATCTTGTATTAATGAAAAAGGGGTCTCATCAATACAAAGACAATGTATCACAACCCTATCAAACCTAATAACATTCAAGAATTCATGCAAACAATTATGAAATAAAATCAAATGAGAACTTCCAATGCCATCCTAACGGTCTCTCTAGCCACTTTTATTAACTTCAACACCTTCATAACGCTCACCTGAAAATGATACTTAAAACGTCAACGCAATGGTTGGTGAGAGTCGTAGGTTTTACGACACCAATCAAATTTAAATCAATCCAGTGATTATAAGAAAACAAACATGCAGACGAATTAATCTAGCTAATAAACATCTAAACATGCATTCAACTAACAATCACCATTGGGACGGAACGTGTCCCCTGATCTAAACCACAAAATTCATCATATAGTCATGGAGAGGAATGCTAACACCATAAATTGTTCCCCAGACGCTGAACCGTATCTACACATATCATACCCATACGAAGTAGGCGAAAACCAAATCCAAACTCAATCACAAGGAGACACACATACTCTATGGATGTCATACCCACAAAGTAGGCGAAACCAATAAAACAGCATACGACATGCAGCACATAAACATATAATAGATACATAAAAGTCTATGCGTCAATTAAAACCACATAATCACAGTAATTATAACATTTCAAACCATATTTTGCATCATTTCCATCCTAAGAAAACATAGTAAATGGACATGAAACGCACTATGCTCAGCTACTTGACAAAATCTTGCACACAATCTAAACACAACAAAACACAAATTACACTCGGTTAGGCTAATGCCCAAGCCCATGTAAAGTTTATATGAAGGACTTCTAAACCTTACACTAAGTTTATAATCCTTTAAATACCAACACCCAAATCATATTCAAACTCCTATTATAACCTTAACCATTAACTTCCAACTTTTTAGTTTCTGGCAGAAATTTGTAGTCACTTCATGACCACAAATAAAATACTAAAACACCTAATTGATGGTTCTCCTTACATCCTATAGCTCCCCAATGAGTTGTGAGCTACTGTGATTTTTTAGAAAAAAATAAGACATAAGTGGAAGTCTATTTTATATAATTTCATCCATACAAAGTGATGCAGTAGTCGGATCCACCAAAAAGTAAAGACGTCCTTAAAAATACTTCGAAAAGTATATCCTAGCCCTTCGAGACCGTATTAATTAGACACCTAAAATATGACCCATGATTTTTGGTTAACCCCAATTTGAACTTTAAGTAGGGGTTTTACTCCCCGAAATCAGACCCAAATCTGACCCAAATTTACTGTTTTGACAACTTTTTTTGCGCAACTATAACTAATATTCTAGACTCAAACCATTCGGGCGGACTTTTTGTGAAACTAGACTTCTCTAACTTATCAAATAGACATAAGATCATAAAGAAAAACGTACCATCCTTGAAAATCCATCAACAACTTGAAACTAAAATTCTGCTCAAACCTAATTCATATTTAAACGCGATCCAACCCACTCAATTACATCAATAAGACCCTAAATAAACACAAAACAATTCTGCATGTAGAGTGTGAACATTGAAATTTAAAAAAAAAAAAAAAACAGATTAATTTATGAACCCAAATTTTATCCATCACTTTATTTGTTACTTGAATTACAGAAAACTAACACTAGGGGAATGGTTTATGATCATACCTTAATAGCCTTGATCTTGAAACCCTAAATCATCAAATTGAATCTTGAATAAAAGAAAATCTTTTTTTTCTCCTTAATCTGGTTCACCGATATATAAAAACTATCGTGATGAGAATTTTTATTTATAGTGGAAAGAAAAAGGTTTAGATAATTACTTAATTAGAATCTCACTTAGACTAAAATTGAGTTTCCCTTTTTTTCTTTCTTTAAAACCGGCCAAATAACATCCCTTTTTATTTTTATTTTATTAATTCTGAATTTTATACTTATAGTATTATATATAGTATTATATATTATAACACACACACACACAGTAAGTTCGCAGAGTAGGCGTGATATAAATAGATATAAAAATAAATTATATTATTTTTGTTTTTTTTATAAAAACTATATTTATTACATATTTACACAAAAACCCTTAAATTTTGACATTTTTTTTATAAAATCATTTATTTATTTTACCTTTCAAACCTTTTAAATTAAAACTAGATTAATTGACTATGAATAAATTTTATTTCTAATTTTATTTTACCAACTTAATAAAACTAAGTTCAAATTTCTATATTTTCTAAACTAAACCTTTAATTTTACTAACTATTAACACTTAAAGATATAAATACGTATACATATACATATAAATACGTACACACATAGAATTATACTATCATTTTTATTGTCACTAAAATGTGAACAAAATGAAATACCCATAACAACCATAACTTCAATCAAAAGGAGACGATCACGCTCCATTGATTGGTAACCAAACTCACAGAAGATCACATAAACACATAATTATTATAACACATAATGATGTTCAAGTCCATACTAACGGTTTGACTAACAACCTTCACAAAGCATATGTTTGTGTCATAGTATCTCCTACCCTTATTGAAATCTCGTCCCAGATTTAACTAGTAGGTTCCACATCATCAATCAATAAACAATCGGGAATAACTTAGCTTTCAAATGATCCTTCACTTCCCACGTAACAATAAGGCAACACTTATGAAATCGTCTCTTAAGCACTCAACGATCTGAAACCCACTCCTTACAACTTCGCTTGCCCATACAAAGGTACAAATAGCAGCATAACAACTCTAAGCAAAAATATTAGGAATACGAAATTCCTATAAAAGTCTCGGCCACTTCATAGATATCGGTAGATGGCTCGTATAGCAATATTTAGAAACTCAGTGGGCTAGTTAGTCCAAGGCACATGGAAAGCCTATGCAAGCCAAGGCCCAACTGGCCACTTACTAAGTATAAATACCCTCTCCACACATAGAGAGGGTGTTGGTTCTCTTTGTAATTTACACATAGTTCAATCAACCTTCTTATTTTCCTTTTTCCTTTTTACTTTCTCTCTCAACCTTCTCTCTCTAGTTCATCTTTTGTGTGAAATGAATTTTCTTCAATTGGTATCAAGAGCCATGGTTCTATCTTGGTTCTTTAAGTGATTTTTGTTTGTGGTTATATTTTTTTAAGCTTATTCGAAACTTATTATTGCATAGTTTGCTTATCAAGTGCGGCTTATTTTTTGATGTTGGTCCAAAAGGTTAAAATCCCACTTTGTATCATTTTATGTTATTTTGGTTAGAAGCCCAATCGTTGGTTCTTTTGTTTTGGCACAACTGTTTAAATTTTTGTTAAAGTCAAAAAGTCATATCACAGGTTATATTGAAATACCAATATTTATTCAAGCTTATTCCTCTGTTATAGGTCACGGCTTATTTGTGGTTT
>BQNB010129306.1:6950-19138 GCA_026074375.1 Tanacetum coccineum
AATAATATTAAAATGACATTTTATACCCCCCAACTTATTTTATACAGAATATATTAAATATAATAACATGTCTAAAACAGACCCCATAGTTTCAGAAATTACAATTCAAGTCCTTATACTTTTAATATCATTTCGGCTAAGTAATAAAATCCACAAAACCCTAATTTAATTTTACCCAATCACAAACAATTATTATTCAATAATTGACATTAAATGCACCTGGAAAAAATAGCAAAACCCTAACCCTAATTTATTTTAATAATTTTCTTTCTTTTTTCCCTTATTTTGCAAATTGGCTAACAAAGTAAATCCCAAATAATTATTTTGAATCTTTTATAAATTTTTACAACAATTGATCTGAGTCATATATGATATAAACAACCCTATAAAAATATAAAATCAATTTTACAAATAGTTTTTAAGCCGAATTAATATGATGAAAAGTGAGTTATAAAAATACCTTTGATGATCCTTGATAATTTTATGAATTTATAGAATTCGGTTGCTTATTCGAACCCAAAACCAATACCAAAATCGAACAAAGCCTTATAAAATCTTCCCACTATTTTTCCCACAATCCTTGACCTTCAAATCACCTTAGAAAAATAGCCCAAGCCCTGGAAAATTCTTATGCCGCCACTTTTAGTTTTTAGGGTTTTCGGTTTATTTTGTTTTTAGGATTTAACAATTTAAAAATGTATAAAGGATTATAACAAAGTCTTTGGCCGAATTTTGGGCTTTTAAAAATGGACTAAATCAGATTTTAAACTTGCATAATTTATTTTGTTATTATCCTTATTTTATTTTATTTAATTTGTAAAGTTATAAATAAATAAATACATATATTTCGGCATAAAATATATATACCTAAAATTAATTATTTTTCTTATATAATATAAGGTATTTTAATCTTACATAAATTTCATAATTGTCATATGTTGCATTTTTATAATTTCTAACCTTTAAATGAATTTTATTTAAGCTTTTATGAAATTTTCTTGCATTAGGGGTATTTTGGTAATTTTACACTTGTTGAGATTTTTAGGTTTTACACATCAAGTCTTTTAAACTGGAGAAGCTTTTCTTGCATTGATTCAATCCATGCAGGGTCGGTCATAGCCTCTTTGACATTTTTTGGTTCCATAGTGCTTACCGTTAATGCATACATGCACATGTCACCATTAGATCAAAGTTGATTCCTAGTCAAAACTAGTCGTGAGGGTTCTCTTATCACTTGTTCTAGAGGGCGATCCTTAGTCCACTGAAATTCGTGAGGGTAAGGTTGATAAAACGTATACATGTTCGACGGATCCACATATTATGAAGATGATGATTCAGCAGCACTTGTGGATGGAGTAGCAAAAGGATTAACAAATGTATTGTCATCGAACATAGCATTCGGAACATTATTAACAACTATTTTGGGTTGGAGTGGAACTTGATTTTCTTGTTGCTGAACATGTTGTTGTTGAGTTTCGAGCTCGTCAACATCTTGTGAAGAGTTTGGAATATTGGTAGCTTGAGAGGATGAATTTGTTGGTGTCGGTGCGGTGTCTGCTATTTTTGTAGATGCCGTTGGAGTCTGACGAACTGGAGGTGCTTGAGCTGCCGGGGTAGTTCTTGGAGCAGTTGACGGTTGACCACCAATATAATCATCATACATAGCTTCGAACAGTAAATCCAATTCACCTTCAGTTGGTTGTTGAGTTGTTATTGTTGACAGAGCACAAGTAAGATCGAGTCCTAAACTGATTTGTCCAGAAGTCATGCCATAAAGCCTGGGTTTTGAAATGCTTTGTTCAAAAGCCATAGCTGAAAGCTCATCAAATGTCACATTCATTGTCTCCTTGATTTTCTTTGTCCTTCGGTTGTAAACTCTGTAAGCACAGGAATCAGCAGAATAACCAATGAAATAGCCAATATCACCTTTTGCACCAAGCTTCCCAACATCTTCAAGATCATTCTTGGGATAACAGAGAGCCCCAAATACATGTAGAAAGGAGATATCCAGTTTTCTACTGTTAATGAGCTCGTATGGTGTTTTGTTAAATCGACGATGAATAATGGAGCGGTTTTGAGTGTAGCACGCAGTAGCAATCATTTTAGCCCATAAGAATAACGGTGCACAAGAGAAAATCAACATTGTTCTAGCAGCCTCCACTAACGTCCAATTTCTTCATTCTACGACTCCATTTTGTTGAGGTGTTATGATAGAAGACGTTTGGTGAGAAATGCCAACACTATCAAAGTATTCCTTAAGGATTTCATTTTTGAATTTTGTGCCGTTGTCGGTTCTTATGATGATGTTAGGAGACTGAAGAAGGGACATAATTTTATCCCCCCCCCCCTCCCCCTTTTTCCCTTTTTTTAGGAAGGTTTTAATTACTTTTGGTGTTTCATCTTTTGATCTGAGAAAGTGTACCCAAGTATAACGAGAGTAATCGTCCACAATCACCAAAACATACCGCTTTCCATTTATGCTTACAATCCTCACTGGACCACACAAATCCATATGAAGAAGTTGTAACATCTGCTTAGAATTTAGAACTGGTTTGAGTGGGTGAGATGCCCTTTTGCTTTTTCCTTGCTCACAAGAGGGACACAGATGTTCTTTATGATATTTGAATTTTGGAAGACCGATGACAAGATCGTTTTTGGCAAGGGTCATTGATGGGTCAAAATTAAAGGTGGTAAAAACGTTGATGCCATCACCACGACTTGGTAGAGTTAGCACGAGCCATGAGGCAATATGGAGAAAGCAGAGGCCATTCAATGAAATTGTTTGTTGTAAAAGGTTAGTTGTGCGATTTCCTTTTAACAAATCGACTCCTTCTAAGTTTCTGACGAAACATGTATTTCTTTAGAAAGCGACCTCTAAATTAGAATCACAAAACTGCCCAACCGAGAACAAGTTGTGCCCCAAGCCCTCAACGAAATAAACCCTGGTGATCAAAATATTTCCCCATTGAAGATCTCCGAAACCCAGAATTGCAGCAACATGATCATTTCCAAAGCAAACAGTTCCCAAAAATTTCCTGACAAAATTGATGAGAAGCTTTAGATTCTTGGTTATATGCTTAGAACAACCCGAGTCGACGCACCATAAACAAATTTGGATAACCTGCCAAGAAAAGAAGTAGAATTGGAAACCGTTTGATTGTAGGTTCCGGAGGGTTAGACGTACATGCATTATCACCATTAGAGCAGTTAGATTGACTCTTAGATACACTGGATGCGATTATTTTTCCTTTAAGGTAAAAAAGTCTTCCAGTTGGTGACCACCTAAGGCAAGATCTAGGTTTACTAGGCTTAGGTGAAGCAAGTCTTTCGTTGGACCCTACTTTCTTAGGCTTCATAACCTTTGGCTTTTGTTTCTTTTGATTTTTAATTTTTGAAACATTTGCCTTTTGTTTCTTACCACGAGAATTCATGTCATTCACATAATTAAGCACACATACATCATGATTAGCAGTAATTAAACATTGCTTACACATAGCACAAACAACTTCAGATTATCATGTCATTTCCGAAATAACAAGCTAACGTAATTACATTCAGATGACATGTGTTTCTTATTCTTAGAAAGCAGTAAATTCCTAGGGTGTTCTTCTACTTCAACTTCTTTATTCTTGTTGCAGCTACTTTTAGACGCTGAGGGGACCCTATCATTCTTTGTATTGCTCCTAGGCTGTGGCCTTCTGGTCTTAGCATTGTTGTCCTACTCCTGTAGAAAGATGAAACCATTTGGAGGCTGAATTAACATCCTTTCTTAAGGGGATGATCATGAGGTTGTGAAATAGTGATCGATTTGTTGTTTTGCGGTACAGTATAGGTTAGGAACTAAACGTCTTGCCCTAAACTTTGTTAGAAACAGACTTTTCTTCCCTAGAAGGATTAAAAGGAATAATCCTAAACATTCCTAGGGCAATCACCTTATCATTTTTCACAACTTTTGATTCTTGTGGAGTGGGTGCCGAGTTTGAAGTGACTGGTTTTGACAAAGCATGTGTCTTATCGATCTTGGGAAGACCCTTAGATTTTGGAAAAGGAGTTACCGCATAGAGTTTCGATCCAGAAGAAAAAAGTGGTTTTCCCAAAATTGATTGCTTACAAAACTAAGTATTCACACTCGTACCTTTGATTGTGTCCTTTTGTTCAAAAATCTTATCAAATAATTGAGCTCTTAACTTAGCATTTTCATAGATCGTGTCATGTAGTTTATCTTGCAAGGAGTCAATTATTGTTTTGGTCTGAGCCCGTGTCACTGAGATAGAGTCAAACAGGTTTTTGTATGTGGTCTTAAGATGAGCATTTTCTTTTTCATTATTTCTAACCTGAAACTATAATTCTACGTTCTCATTTTCTAGTTTCTAAGACAAAGGATCAAGGGTATTGGATACACATGAAGTATCCTTACTTTTACCCTTTTGATCTCCCAACTGAGCTTGCAACCGTTCGATCTTTTGTTGCATGTCATTATAAGCTTTATCGTACATAATTTTGTCATATTTGCATTCTTCACACTTTTTGTACCAATCATTCCAAAGTTTTAGCAATATTTATCTCCCTTTATAATGATACAATTTAAAAAGTTTCTTATCATACGGTCCAGCTCATTTGGAGATTTGAATGAATCTACACACCAGATGGATTTTGCACAATAGACATAATATCTTGACTGACAACTGCTCTCAAGAGACGTTCGATTTCCAATTCCAAAGCCTTGTGTTTGGCAAGAGATTCATCAGCTTCTTTTGCAAGAGATTTGAAGTCTCGAACAAATTCGGCTGCTTCTTTCAAAAATTGTATTTCAAAATTTTGCAATCTAGCATCAACTTGGTTAATGATAGGGAAAATTTCATCCTTTACAATGTTGCAAACCTCTTAGTGAACAGAAGATGAGCAATTGTGTATATCCAAAGTTATTTTTTGTTTGACAACACGTTGAAGAGTCGCAATGGTGCTTTTTACCTCATTTAGAAATTTTCGTGCAACACTTGGTGTAGTATCATCCAAAAATTCTTCATTTGGTATTGAAAATGATTTAGAAGCATTGGCTGTTTTGGAAGTATTTGAAAAATACACCTCTTCTCGTGACTTGGCCGTTTGAGAAACAAAAACCCCCCGAAAGATGATTAATCTTTGTATAATTTGTCGGTTTTATTTCTTTGTTCAATTGTTTCATTTTTAAGCGACTCTCTTGAGCAAGTTGCAGTGTCTCCTTTGAATCATACACAACAGGAGGATCATGCTTTTCTAATAGAGTTTTTCCATCATACAAACTCTGTTGTTTCTGCTGAGCTTGCTTAAGATAAAAAGGATTTTGATAACCCAAAGCCATTTTCTGTTCGGTGTGGTAAAACGAGTCTGGCTTAGGTGAAAGCATGTGCATCGTTTGAATCGATTGACCCGTTTTAACCAAAATATTATCCAATTCCTTTATCTTATTCTCAAGTTGAATTTGTTTATCAAGAAGCTCATCTTCACGTATTTTGAAATCAGACTACAACATTTTCTTTTCTTTAAGAAGAGAAGAAATAGTTGATTTTTCCTTTGAAAGCTGTTTATTTAAGTTTGAAATTTCCTCATTCAAAGTCCGTTTATTTTGTTTCCCCGAAACTAAGTGGAAGTGCATTTATCTTTTTTAGTAAGACATTGTTCTTGATAAACAACTTTTTGATAACCTCTTTCAAGTTTGTCATATTTTCTTGACTAATTTCAAAACACTATTCTTATTTTTTCTTAAGCAAGCTCAGTGTCAAATCAGCATTTGTTTCTTTATTCTGCATCCCGAGTTACTTTTTGCAACTTCAATTGCCAAATTATTATATAATTTTTCAAAATAAGCATAAGTTTCCTCAACAGTTACAGGATGTTGATCTACTGTTCCCCTACTTTGTTCCATACTAGAAACCTCAGAAATAACATTACTATCATTTTGTTGTACTTGGTGTGGTTCTGGAATGGGTTCGAGTAGCACATATAACTTTCCTCCTCTAGTGCGCGAACATGTAAATATAACCATTATTATAGCAATTTTCATATGGTGTACCTCAGCTAATTCCGTCTATCATAGACGGAGCCTGTCAGTCTGATACCCAATTGTAGATCTTGCTACAAATTAGCCATCAAAATGTTTTTAAAAGTTTCCTTAATCTCAACAAAGATCTGCTGCAGCAGCCATCAAGGTCAAAACTCTTTCAGCGTGATTGGATTCCTGCTTCTTCCTTTTGAGCAATCAACAACTGAGTATGAAGATAAGCAACATCCCTTCTCCTTGGTCTGACTGTGCAGTTCCTAGCAAGATGACCCAATCCTTTGCAGTTGTAACACCTTATCTGATTACCATTATTCCCAATCGCATTACCCTCGACCCGTGCTGCTACAACATTACCATTCCCATTCGGATTCTGATTAGTAATCCCCGGAACAACATTTAGCCCATTCTGATTTCCAACATTCTGAACATCCGGATTCTGAACTACATTATGAACAACCTGATTCCTAACATTCTGTACTGCATTATACCCATTCTGATTCCCAACATTCTGCCCAACATACTGTCTAAACTGATGCCCACCATTCCCTCCAACCATCTGCATCTGTCTGTCTTGACCCATATTCATACCCGATTGAGCAATCTGCCTATTACGAGGGTTTGATGAAGTTCTCTGGTTGTTGTTGGTTGGTGATGAGTAGTTTAGTTTGAATGCCTTAACCATTAGAACAAGTGCCATGTTCATTGCGGTTGTGGGATCTGTAATGTCTTCGGGATTTGGCATTGGTTGTTGCATGTAGTTCTGGTTGAATGATGGTTGTGGGTTAATAGTTTTATGTTGATTGGGTTGTGGTTGTTGCATGTAGGTACTTGGTGATGGTTGATCTTGGTGAAACATTGGATAATTGAAAGGATTGTTGGAATTTGCCATGAGTTCTAGAGGATCATGTGGTTTTGCAAGTCGTTCAGCTCTTAGATCATCTATCTCCTTTTGATTGTACTTTAAGAAATCATACAACTGAGTGTAATCTGTTGTATGCAAATCCTTTGTTTGATGAACAATGGTAACATGTCGACTCCATTATGGTTGTAAGTTGTTTAGGAACTTGAGATTACTGGCAATCTTTTCTGGAAAGTGTTTGTTCCTCTTGAAATCATTCATAAATGGTTATTAGCACATTGAACATGTTAGAAGATATCATTTCATCACCATGAACATAAAAATAAGAAAAAGATTTTAGAGAGAGAAAGAACTAGAGAGAGAAAGTAAAAACAAAGAAAATGGTTACTAGCACATTGAAAGAAAAATGAGAAGCAACACCCTCTCCACACTTGGAGAGGGCTTTATATAGTTACAAGGGTGGACAAGCCTTGTGGGCTTTGTCTTTGGGCCAGACCTAAATGGAATGGGCTTAAGCCCGACAACTAGGCCCAATTAGCTTAAATAAATTCCCGTAAACTATGATCTACTTATACAAGGCTCGGGAATAATAATGACCATCACTTTACTAAAAACACGGCTAACAAAAACAAAGAAAAAGAAACACAATTCGAAGAAACGAGCTCGAATGGTGTGGAGCCAAGACGAAGAGTTGATTTTGGCGGAAAGTTTCATTCAAATTTCCGAGGATCCAAAAACAGGTTGTGATCAACAAAAAGATTCGTTTTGGTATAAAATCCTCGATGTGTATAATGTCGAAGCCAAGAAACGTGGCTTCATTGAGCGTACCAAGAACATGTTAACGGGAAAGTGGACTCCAATGAATGCAAGCATTTAAAAGTTTAATCAATTATTGTCGGAAACGCTTGCACATAGTGGGGAGAATGATCAAGATTGGACAACGAGGGTGGAAATTTTGTACAAAACACACACGGGTTGTGATTTTAAGCATAAGAGTGCTTGGGTTTTTTTGAAAGGCAAGCACAAGTGGAATAACCTCGAATCGACAAATGCAAGAAGGAATCATTTTCGTGTTACCGATAAAGAACCAGAGCATTTTGGAGATGATGCGTTACCTCGGCCACCCGGGTTACAACGGATTGCTAAAAGTCAACGTTCTGGTTCTAACTCGACCGCTAGCTCCGGTTCTAACCCAATGATGTATCAAGAATTCATGAAAAAACAATACGAGTTAGACCGCAAAGCAAAAATGCAATTGATCGAGCAAGAGAGCGAAGAGCGAAGGCAGTTAATCCATGCTCAAAGGATTGTGGAGGAGATGAAAGTGCTACAAATCGACACACGCGGGATGGATCCGACCGACTCCGTTATCATTAACGCCCAAAAGGCACGAATCCGAACGGCATATCCACCACCACCACCACCACCAAACTAGTCGACGTCGTTAACTTTATGTAGCGTTTTTAATTTATGTCTTTTGTTTTTTGTTTTTTATTTCTATGTAATGTTTTTTTAATTTAATGTAATGTTTTTTTTATTTTAATGAATTAAATTTTAGTTATATTTGGTATTTTTTTTAATTAAGTAAATAAATAAAAAAATTGCCCAACGGCACCAGAAAAGTGGTGCCAACGGATTCCCCAGCAAATGTGGTGCCGTTCAGCATTTTGCTGACGCGGCATCACTCTTTGAAAACGGCACGAGCCGAACGGCACCACTGTTCCCACCGCTCTAAGCAAGACCGGGTTAGCTATATAAGTAGATTTAGTTAAGCTGATACTTGTTCTTGGTATGCATCTAACTATTGATCAAGCTTTCACTATCGACAATCTTATGATTCGTCAAACATAAACATGGAAAAAAGAACAAGGTACTTTGTCATCTAGTAAAGAAAATGTTTGTTTCAATAACAATAAAATTCTGTCTCATCTAACAGATTTTTCCCGCCAATTCCTCCATTGATAAATCTCATAAAAAGCTCATTTCTCACTAGAATTACCCAATTATTTTCAATTCTAAGCACATATTCAGATTCAACGTTTAATTCCGCACATATCCCCATCATTTTTAGCTAGTTTTGTGATGTTTTTGAGAATTTGATTTTGGCGCCAAAATTACTTTTTCAAAAATTGTTGAGATTAGTGTGTTAGGGTGATCTAATTGTAATTGTAATATGTTTTGTGTTCCATCTGTGAAGCCAATTTGATTCTAGTAATGATTTTGGAATTTCCCCAAATTTTGACCTAGATAATGAGGCCTAAGAGGATTATTAAACCGACTCAAATTTTTGACAATTCAAGTAGTATATCTAGTAAAAATAAGAATAAGCAGAAAATTTCAGTAAAAAAAGAATAGTATTGAGTTAGTGAATGCAACAGTAGAAGATGATGTTAATGGGGGAAAGTGAGATGAGTACACATAAGGAGGTTAGTGATGTTAGTATGAGGAGTGATGTAGAAAAGTGTATAGAAGGAAATTAGAGCAATAGTCAAGAGGACTGTACTGCTATGGAGAAGGATAAGATGAATGAAAGATTCAAGGAAAATGTGGTTGTTAAGGAAGTAAGTGAAGTTCATGATAAGGCTGAATTAGAGGATGCTAATGGCTCTGGTATGGATAATGTTCACTGTACTTTTGTTAATAATATTAATAAGGTCATAAATAGCAATGTTAGTAAGGTCAGTAATGTTGAGACCCCTGTTTCTTATGTTGGAACTCTGACTAAAAACGTTACTGCTGATGATAATAAGTTGTTTAATATCCCTACTAGTGTCAATAGCAAAGGTGAAGAAGTGGTACTATTTGATGAGGATCTTGTTTTGGAAGGATGTGAAAAATGGAAGCTTACTGTATGTGGGTACTTTGTGGGATGTAAGATGCATATTAATGTTTTAAAATACAATATCAAAAGAATGTGGACTAGGTTTGGGTTAAAGGATATTGTGGTTGATGCTGATGAGATGTGTTTCTTTAAGTTCAAGGATGAAGAGGGTATGAAATATGTAATTGATCAAAGTCCTTGGAAATGACCTGGGAAAAATTCTAATTGATGCACAAATGGGATCTCTTGAGAATTGAGAATGTTATAGAGAAGAAAACTCCCTGTAAAGTCCCTGTTTGGATTAGGCTTTATAATGTACCTCTTGAAGCTTGGAGCATCAAAGGTATAAGTGCCATATCTAGCAGGTTAGGGAGACCAATAATGATGGATCAGATGACCTCTAACATGTGTAAAGAAGGTTCAGAAAGGCTGGGCTATGCTAGGGTCCTTGTTGAAGTGGATGCAGGAAAGGAGTATTTAGAGAAGAATGAAATAAACTATGTGGATGCTATGAAGAAGGTGAAATTGACAAAATGGGTTAAAGTGGAGTATTCATGGAAACCAGATAGATGCAAGCATTGTAAGGTTTTTGGTCACACTATCAATTACTGCAAAGCTAAGCAAGTAAATGGAAAAAGTGAGGCTAACCAGGAAGCTAGTGCTAATGGGAATCAGGCAGACAATGAAGGATTTGTGAAAGTCAAGAATAGAAAGAAGAATAATGGAAATGCAGCAGGAATGAACAATGGGACCCAAGTTAACAAGCAAAGCTATAAAGTGAATGTGATGAATATTTAATAGAGATATGTAGTTAAACAAAAGGCCCTTGAGCAAAAAAGTAAGGAAGGGGAGAATAAGTGTAATCCTGACAAGAGGAAATCAAGTGTTGAAAGAAATGAAGATAAAAGGGTGGGTAATCAAATAGTAAGGGTAGTAATGAGAATACAGCTAATATGACACCTCCATTATTAGAGAAAATTTGGAATACTGAGTCAAAAAAACATTATGGAGATGAGGAAAAATGCAAATAAATATGTTGTTATTTTAGAAGAAGTGAATGATGAGGAATTTGGAGATAATGTTTGTCAGGATGATAGGCTGATTGTTGATAGGTATATTTTAATGAAATCTAAGCCACCACCTGAAGAAATGATGAAGTGGACTTATGATATGAAACTCTACTTTAAGTATAGATGGGATGCTGTTAATAGAGAGAATGAAAATAGTGATGAAGAGGATATTATTGAGGAAGTTAATGCTATAAAAGATTTCGTTGCAGATGAAATTGGAGGAGGAGATTCACAGCTTCTAAACTAAAAGTGTATAATGGAGTTCAAATTAGTTGTTTGGAACATAAGGGGAATGAGTAAAGAATTGAGACAGAATGATGCTAAGAAATTTATTCATGATGAGAATTTTAATATGTGTGCCTTCATTGAAACTCATTTGAAAACTAAAAATATAAAGAAACTTGGAGATAAAGTGTTTGGAGACTAAAATTGGGACTCTAATGTTTAACAGACTCTAAGTTGTTGTAGAATTATAATGGGATGGAATCCTATATTGGTCAAAGTTCTGATGATCAATAAATCCAATCAGGATATGCTATGTTCTGTAGAGCGTATCCCTAACAAAATTAGGTTCTACTATACTATAGTATATGCAAGCAATAATGGTACTGAAAGAAGATGTTTATGGAAGGATTTGATTATGCAGAAGCAAATTGTAAAGAATGATCCCTAGGTTATCATGGGAGATTCTAATGTGACATTGAATGCTGCTGAACACTCTTCAAGAAGTTTAGGAAAAACTATGAATATGGCTGAATTTAATGACACTATCAACAACCTTGAAGTTGAAGACATATGCAGTAGTGGCTTTCAATTCACATGGACCAAGTCTTTAAAAAAATCCTCAATGTAAAATCTTAAAGAAACCTTATAGAATCTTGATTAATGATGCATTTTTGCAGAAGTTTCAAGCTGCTCAGGGAGTGTTCCTCCCTTATATGGTATCTGACCATAGTCCTGTAGTGCTGCATATTAAGAACGGATTCCCTAAAAAGAAAGGCTCATTTAGATTTTGCAATTTTGTAGCTAAAAAAACTGAATTCCTTAACTTAGTAGATGAAGCTTGGAAAGAAGACATTTATGGTTGTCATATGTATCAGCTTGTCAAGAAGTTAAAGAAGCTTAAAAGGCCTATTAAAAAACTGAGTTAGTCCAATGGTAATGTTTTTGATAATGTGATGAATTGGAAAGATTGATGGAATTTAACATACATGACATTCATAATAAATAATAACATCAAAGTAAACGTGCGGAAGCGAATAGAGGATCATAATTAATTAACCAAACATAAACGTATGCGTACCTTGTGATTCTAGCTAAACAAGAATCAAATTCCAAGCAATCAATCTTGATGAACCCTAGTTAGGGTTTATGTGGATCAATGAATAACCCCTTACA